>DWQX01000667.1:0-38035 GCA_018245475.1 Pharmacophagus antenor
AAAAGTTTGAATAAATCTTCGAGATATACCTACTCTTTTTATGTATAAAATATGTATTAAAATCGTAGTGAGTAATCAGAAATTAGGAACGGGATCAAATATATATCTTTCCTATTTTCCCGCCCTTAGTTCAACTTTATGTTATTTTTATCAAATCAAAGTACATTATTTCAAACATAAAAGACCATCTTAAAGTAAAAAGTTTTGTGCGGTTATACATAAAAAGGAAACAAGGAGGTACGCGTCTAGTTGAACCCACCATTTCTTTGTCGGTTAAAAATAGATGCGAGCTTTTATCGTTTATCATTTGGCTATCGGCCAATACTTGTCTAATGACCTTTGTCCATGTTATACAACAAATTTTTATGATATACATCCCGGTTCGTTCCGTTGAACACAACGATATTGTTTAGATGAGTACAGCCGCCGTTCATTTCTTTTTATCATCCACATCTCATTTATATGCATTACAATGTTACAATTGCGCATCTGTTGGATGCAGTACAGATTCAAGTGTTAACTTTTTTCAAAAGATTTATGTGAATCTTCACCGTATAAAAGTGAAAATAAACATGATTTGATCATCTCGCACACAAATTATTTCAAACAATCAAAAGTTTAAAATAATATTATAAATCATTATCGTACGTTTTTTCTAACAATATTTATTTGCCTCCACTATATTTATGTAGACAAGAGTTATTTAAATTCTAATACTTTTCTATCTATATACAGATGTAGAAATGTAAAACGTTACATTTGTCCAAATTATAATTGACTCAACCCTTCTCTGTGTGAAAATTTGTTTGGAATGTGGAACTAGTTGCATGTTACACAAGGCAGAACCTCGCAAACGTCAATATGACATATATGGGATATAATTGTTTTTTGTTCATATGTTCAATAATTAATTTGAATTTACTTTAGTTTACTCAATACTTATCATCTACATCCAAGGTGGCACGTGATATTTTCGATGTTTTAATTTTTTTTGAAACTCAATTCTACACGATGTTAAGTGACAATATGCCGCAGATAGTGAGGTGTGCTCGACCAGAATACTCAGGCTCTCAAAAGTATTCTCTAAACAACAAAATCAATGCTGTCATGGTAGCAGATTGATATTAAGAGAAGCTTGCTAAGAGTTCTCGTAAAACCCTACCACCAACCATAGACTCACGTGGCCGCGGAGGCGAACCCTGGACCGCCGCGTTGTAAGGCAAGCGGTAAACCATTGCGTCGCGATGGCATTACTTTCTTTTTTCTTTAATAAATAATTTATGTAAAAATATATAATAATCTAATGCAATTTCATAAAATTGGAGCTTGTCGTAAAAGGATGTACCTAAATATCCTTTTAGAATAAACTCTAAAATGTATAAAAAAATACTAATCAAGAAATAACTTTTTATATAATATAAAAGAGAAATATTGTTACGTAATGCATATATTCTTAGATGTAACCCACCCCCGTTGTAACAAAAGCGGGGCGTGTCCAGAACCCAGTTGGCACGTTGCCAAATGAAGTAGGCCAATGTTGCCAACGTTCACAGTTGAACTTCGTGCGTTATCATTATATTACGAATGAAAACGTTTAGCCACCATATTCCCTAACATTTAATAAATTTTAATTTTGTTTAAGATGTCGTCACGGAGCGCCATATCCGTATCAATTATTATAAGGCCAACTAAAAAACTTCTGTTAGTTAACATTTTTTTAACTTCATGACATTTGTGTAATAAATTTCACCATTTATTTTTGTTTTTCGTAAAGAAAAATTTTGGGTAGTACGTGAATACATCCTATATTAAGATATTATTTATAAAAAATCTTTAAAAGAATCCAAAACCAATTAAAATACAGAGAATTTTTATTTTATTTGTTGTAGCGTCATTACGATTTTTTTTAAAAAGTTGTTTTTAAAACTAAGCAAACTTATATTGCCGATGTATGTCGGTAAATCTAATGCGCCAGGAATGATCTCGTGTTGTATGATAAAGTATTAATTTATCACAATCATTATCATCAAAAAAGAAGAAGACACCCTCTGCAGGACACGCCTCCGCCAAGTATCTCAATATTTATCACCACGTATTAGCTAAATGATTAATCGAATTTGCTAACGTGCTCAGAATACATTTTGGAATAATGCAACAGACGATATCACGCACGGGCTACATACATAGGTTGGACAGGCTGCAGGGGCTGCGTTTATTAATTATCGCGTGTAGTGACGTGCCGTAAATCGCGTCTGTCGCCTGCAGTTGTTGCGGCACGGTTTCACAATCAGACCAATCGATTGCCATTCGAAACGACGGAAAAATTACAAGTCGGATTAACAATTTACTATAAATGTGCAGGAAATAGATAATAGATAAAACATAACAATTATGATAGCGTATTGTAACAGGCTACGATGTAATAGTGATAGCAAACATCGCACGATGATTGCTATGCAGTGACTGATATAACTGCAAAATCATTACAATGCTGTATACACAAACAGATACATGTACATTATGTATACAGTATTGTATTAATATTATTTAAAAGAAAGTTGTAGCATGAGCCATTATGTTTACTATTATATTTTAAATAACAAATAATTTACTTACGAGAATCGAAATATGATTAATAAAATGGTTAAACGTATTTTTATACTTATGCTTTTTTATTCTCCTTAGGTGTAATCCATCTAAAGCCTAAAAAAAGCCTGTAACCCTCGTCACTGCTATCATTATCACATGAACCTCAATCTGTTACTTACACCTGTCATATCAAATGTATATTTTATCATAATAGCACCGAGTAGAATACAGGGATATATTATCTGTTTTAGTTATTTACTTATCACACCGATTTACTTTATTTTTAAATAAGATTAAAGATGCAAATTAACGATAAATTTATTATGTTTCTACTGTTATAAACCTTACTTTACGAAATATGAATGAGAGGAAACATAAAAGGCAATTGTTAATTATTAAAACATAACTACTACCGATACTGACATATTAGCAACCTGTCATTTAAGACAAACTTTAATGTAAATAAGTATATATACCGTATTGAATATTTGTAATGTTCCGAAAACATTTTAATTATACACTGTTAAAGGTGTGTTGTGTACAAAGCAAGTGAATAAATTATATAATAGAATCAAAGTATAACGCATGCATGAGGCTTTACGCTAAGTATTTAAAACTCTAAGTACATTAAAACTTGTAAGTGGCTCGCAACTTGCTGCCATTACCCGCGTGGAAGTGGGTAGTATGTCCTCGTGTACATACTACATGCTCATTCACACAATACAAGCACTCAAGTTGTAAAATGTCAGTAAAGTTCGTAATGTTTGACCTCACATGACTTATTCGACTATTTAAAAATATTTAAGTAACATAATGAAGTATAGGTTCATTTGTGTATCAACTGTGTATTTGGCTTTCGTAAATGTTTATAGTAAGTGCAACGAAACGAGTACAAAAATAATCATATTAAGCTTTGAAGAATATTAATGTCGGACTAAAATCAAGATATGGGAGGATCCCCAAAATATTTTTTTAATATTAAGATTTAATAATAAATAAATAAATAAATGAGTGAAAAGTTTGTAGTTGTGAAGTTCTAACGTCGGCTTTTTGAATGAAAACTATCAAACGGAATTTAAATTTTCTAAATGTAACGTATTAAGAAATTTATTGAGGAATTAAAATTTTTATTAAGGAAATGGAATAAAATAAAAATGCCTACTTTTTGTGGAGTATTTGTAATTATTTTAAAAAAGTGTTACCGGTGAAATCTTTTAAAAATACTTCATGTATGTAAAATGTTTAACTAAATAAAATATTAAGATATATAAGAAAAACTTTTCATCATCTGCTACGCCAGTGCTAATAAGGAAATTAACAACAATACAAAAATACCAGAACTTGAAATGACATACACTTACCATCAAATTCAATTATAATTCTTCTTCTAAAAACTGCAATCGATTTTAGACAAAAATTAAAATAAGCAGTCTGAGAAGTAATCGTTAATAGGTGCACATTAATGTATTACATATAATTTTAATTCTTGAACGAAATTATCTACCAGAAATATTATTTTTACCTAAAAAAATCATCAAAATAGAACAGCTTTATTAGTTTCAAAATTAGGCGGACCGTTCAGGCATAAATTATTAATAGTCATACATATTAAAAGTACAAAAAGAGGCGTTAAATTGAGAAACTCCACGATATCCTCGGTAAAAAATAGTTTTAGCTTCAGGTAAATACTCTTACAGCGGTATTAATGGAGCTTTAAATTGATATCGTGCAGGATTAGCACCACAGTGACCTCGTGTTAAGTTTCAAAATTCGCGCGCAACAAGGTTACGTGATCTTATTAGTGGACGCAAGACGAATAACGGTGATGTGAAATTTTAATAATACAGCAGCCAGGCTCCGGCCGCGCTGGCTTCTACGCTGGTTAATATAAATACTCCTGGCGTGCCGCTGTTTTGATGTAATCTACGTAAGGGTTGCTCCATGTGTCGCGGCCGCTGTTTGTTTAATCATAGTTACCACAAACCACTTGGAATATGACGTTTATATTAGATGAACAATATAGGTATTTTCGTTATGAATCCCGATGTATCATCACAGTGAAATTAGTATTTGTTTAATGAAGGATCATTATATATAAACAACACAATAACACCATATCATCATAACGACTTTATCGTTCCGTACATTTATTGAGTATTACAAAGAACTACTTACTTACTTACTTTCGAGACTGCTGTCTTTGCTAGTTTATTGTTGATTCTGTGCTTTGCGCATAAATATGTATTCTGTTATTTAAGTATATTACGAACTCAAAAACTTGTAATATTTATACAATTCTTTTATGATCCGTTCGAAGCCCCTAGACGCTATTTTCTAAAAAATAAACTAAACTAAATGAAGTCTTGGAGCGAGCCCTGGTTTCATATTTTATTTGTAATCGGAAATTTTACGTGACACAATATTATAGTATTCTCTCAGTATATGTAATTCATAGTAGTGTTTTTTTTATAAAAATTATTGTCTGTTTAAATTACGCAGTACTACGCTTTTTGTATTAAACTTATTATCTACAGTATGCTGAATAGACTTACTTGTAAAAAGACATGCAGGATGGCGTGAGGGTCCCCGCCCCCGAGGCGAGCTGCGCGCGCGCCCGCCAGCAGCAGCCGCATGCAGAACGGCGCGGCGAAGCATAGCCGCCGCTCCCATGGCGACCACGCGCGCATCGCCTGACACAGGCAGTTATGTGCAAACTTGTTTCATTTTATACGACAAAGTGATGACAGAGACAAACATGTACATGCAGTGGTATGAAGTGCATATATCTATAAGAATGACGTAATCGCCTTGGATATTTATAACATGTCATCGCTCACAGTCATCATTGTTTAAGTAATTTAAACCCAATTAATCGTATTAGATATAACACCTTTCAAACAGTTACATAATGATATCTGCCCACTATCGCTTGGAGACAACCTAACCTGCAGAGATAACTAACAATCTTCGGCAAGAAAGGTCGTTATATAACTGATTTTATAAGCGAATAAGCTACATTGTAAAGTAGTGGCACTATGTTAAGAGCCTATTTAAGATAATCAATTTCATCTTTGTAAAATTGTGCTCATTAAGAGGTTGACGCCAGCGCCGATTTCTGTTTCTCTGCGCCGAGCGGCAAGCGCATTTAACGATAGGGTTATGCATTTTGCATTTTGGATCGTCAAAAGTAGTGTTAAACGAATTCGTATTAGGTTATGATTAATATGGGACGCAGCGATAGGTCACGCCGGCGTGAACGCGATGAACTAATAATATCAGAATGCTTGCTTACTTTATAGAGTCCGAGCAGACTGCCGAGGCAGTAGACCGCGAGCGCGCTGTATCGCAGCGGCGCGGGCGCGCAGTACACCGTGGCCGTCACCATGGGTATAGCACCTGCAACAGTAACACAAATCTATTCAAATCTCTTTTATCACTAGATTTACCGACACATTTTTATGTTCGCAATAAAATATATAGAACAATGTTGCCAGAAGCGGTATAAAAAAATAAAAATATCAAACGCATGTCATAACGTAATAATATAGGATCGTCCAGTCAAAATGACTGATCCGGTAAATCTAGCGTTAAATACATAACACAATTATTCTTATAAAACAATTAATTTCCAATGAAGCATATCACATTTCTTTTTTGCAATTAGGTAGATTTGAAATTAATTGTCAAATGTTGAATGATAATGAGGCCGAAAATGGCGGAGGCAATCAGAATACTCTGGTTTCCACATGTATGACTGCCGGCAGAACGAAGTTTTCACTGATTACGGTTTTCGTCCTCTATTCACGTAGTTCTTACCGGTCTGCTCAGATCGGCGCTCGGCCTAGTCTCGTATTGTCCTATGGAATAACAAGTCGCCAACAATAGATTTTCTTTTTAAGTATAAATATATCCAGATCCTTTAATATAAGTATAATAAAGTAACATTTTCATTAAAGAACTTTGTTCAATTATATAGTTAATGTACAAAAGACATCTTTTAAAAGTTTAATTTTGTATTTTTCTAATTGAAATTATTATGCAATATCTTAATAATATTTAAGGCGAACTTTTAGAGTAATGCACCAGTCTTTTAATCTCAAAAAATTAACCAAGGAAAAACTGCTATAAAAAAATTGGGGCAAGACTAAAATTGAAGTGCAGAGTTCTCTGACGGAGCCTTTGCGAATTTTATAATTAAAAAATGTGCTCAAATATTTACTAATAATATATACCTCCGTTATTCCTTCCTTCATTATGATATGAACTTTCTAGTTATTTTTTTCGGTATCGGTCGTAAAATCTATGAACAATACGTAATTTTTTGAGGTAACGTTATGTTTGGTTTACATCCATTAAAATCTTTGCGATGGCATTTCGCGAGTCACGAGTTTTTCTACGGAAAACACCTGTGCTTCTTATGACAGGATCTCACTTCCTAGAATAAATATAAGGCTCCTTGGTGCTTTTCATTGTTCTATTGCAAACATGAGAGCACTTTATGTTTGCTGTTTAAGGATCTGATAGAAAATAACAGAAGGTATTAATCGATGTTATCAATATTAAGCGTACAATAAACATATAGTTATGATTCAATTTAAATACATGCCGAGCATAGTAATAGTGCTGTATTAAAATGTCAGACACCAAAAATGTTTGCTTACAAGTGGACAATAATTCGTTGCGGGCACTAGTTTAAAAGATAAAACGAACTCTTGTAAATGGGAAAAAAGAATAGTTTTTAATTCGCAAATGTTTCACTCTACTACCACTAATGGCGTCTCGTATTGTTCTGCGAAAATGACACGCGACGAGTTTTTTGTTCTGGTTCAGCGGGTTCTTTTCAATTTATGTTTAATTTATAGTTAAAAAATAAAGAACTTAGGGCCTATTTGTAAAAATAGTTTTAATCTTGAATAGAAAAGTTAGTGTCTCAAATGTTCCGTCTGATGTCACTATAAGATAACATCTACCGGTTTGTGTAAACCGAATATAAAACTGAATTATAAAATAAGATGCAACAGATATTAACAGATGCAAAATTAATATTTTCTATGTTACCACGCTCACCTCTTGTGTTTTTTCATGGGTTCCGTTTGTTACGTTTTGGGTACGGGACCCGGAAATTGGTGCAAAAAATCTATGGATTATATTGTTCACCTGTACGATGTCGTCGGTCAATAAAACTGTTTCCTGCCTTCAAGAGACGTATAGCGTAGATTGATATTCTATTTCCAAAAATGAATACACTAGTATATCGTAATGATAAATTGTACAATTTTTAATCTCAAAATAGATTTCATTAAAATACAGATGGCGGTGTAATGGAGTTTTAATAATAATGACCGCACTTAAGTATCGGATTGCATGGTAAAAACTACATTATATCGTCTTCATAACGAGCTGTCTTTATCGCGAGTTCCGCGCTGGCCGTATGTGTGTGAGAGTGTGTGTTATTAAATCAAAACAATGACATGGTTCATTTACGATGCGGCCATTTGTAAAGTAGTTAAACTCAACGAATTCATATAACGTCTCATTGTCACAAGACGCCTGCTTTTTTTATAAAAGTTATTTTGAATTGAATAATAGATAGTGAAGGATTTTTACTATAAATACATAAATTTATTTACAATCAATTATACCATAATATATTTTAGTCTTAAGTATAAAATCTATTTAATTGTTATAAGTTACAGAAGGGTGAATTTGATAACCTTATCGATTAAATTAAAATTTTAAGCTAGTGCCATAAAGTCTCCTCGAAGTTTTCTACTCCATTTAAATGAGATAAAGTATTTTGCGTTTATGTACAGGAACAGCAAAATATGTATAAGGCTTTACGAGTCCCACGAAACGAAGTATCTGTTTAGCAGCGAGAAGTTAGGCCTGATTTACGAACTCATTTATATTTAAAATACGAATAGGGAAAATAATATATGAAAACTATTGCTGCACTATGATGTTTTACTTAATCATAGTACAGCAAAAATTTCCAAATGTAAAAGCAGAAAGTTATCTAAAGTAAGGGCAAAGTAACTTTTTAAACCAAACAAGCTGGTAGCTGTGGCTTGACCCAAATGCATTTATGCTTCGAAAGGTATGCAATACTGGAAGATTTAAATTGTAAATTGAAACTCGTTCTTTCTATAAAATAACTTTTGCAACAAAAAAAAGTCAGTCTTTAATAAAAAATAGGATTTTTGCTAACTAAATTCCTCCTTAACACAAGTAATTCATTTTGAATCGACGTAAGTCAATCAATGACGATGATCAAGCAAAAAGATTCAACAATAGAACTAATGAAATTTAATGAAAGTGAAAAAAAAGCTATATCTAACATTATTCAACAGTTACAATAAAATCAATCAATCTCCGTTGAAATAAATTTCTCGCTCTTAAAAATGTGTGTTCTTATACTTCTTGGAAGTATGAAATCTAGTTAATGTTCCGAGTTGAAAAATGCACAAAAAGCGTGTCGTTCGGACGGCGGGCCCGGCGATGGAGCATCGGTCAGTAATTAATCCGAGCCGAGTGCTGCAACAAGCAATTAACTGCAAACGAAATCAATCAGCGTTCGCCATTTCCCCAGCATTCCCCTTGTTCGGAAAACGGAAATGAACACACCATTTTTTTTAACCGAATTTACATTCTCAATTGAATTGGGTTTTTCTGAAAAAAGGTACGCGTATTATGTACTGCGTATTTTAAAAACGTTACTAGAATTAATGAAATTTATTTTATCATTATTTACAATTTCAACTGCCGATAAAAAATTAAGCTAAGTAAAAGTGTGTTAACGGTAGACTTATTGCTGATAAGGCCCCTCACATGTTGGACCGAAGTTTTATTGACGGGAGCGGTAAGGTATTGATTACAGACATCTTGGGACCGACCGGTACAAAAATCCTCGGGGGAGGAATTGCCCAGTACTAGTAACAGTAAACAAACCCGTTGTCTGATTGTGATGATGATATATAGAGAAGATTTTAGTACTTTTTATAAAGGTTAATGTCTTTGTGTGTAATAACCTGCTTTTTATTTTTATGTTTTTAGTTGAATGATTTTCAGAATAGTAGATGTGTCCTATATAAAACTAAAATAAAAATTATCTAGACCTATCTACCACCATAGCGTACATCTTCACTTACCATTAGGTGGAATCGTAGTCAAGCATTAGTCTATGTGATTATAGAAAAAGCATTAAACATGTCTATGGTTATTGCAAATTGAAATTGTTGACTACGTTAATTGTTAATAAAAATGGTAACATATCATATCGGCGACCGCACGGATTGTATGATATTTTCTTGTACACGTTAATACGACCCCCAAGCGGATTACTTTATTATGCAAGCTCGCAATCGTGGAGCGTACATTTGTTTTTATTGGCATTGCGCTAGTAATCAAATGTAAATACTGCTTACATCTATATCCGCAAACAGACATCATTATTGTACTGTTTGGTTTTTGAATTAAGAGCTTAGGAAATTAGTATATTTGGAATGTAAAATCAACTATTTGCTTTGGCCATATAGGCACAAAGGATAACGTCTTTAAATCATAATGTACTTCATTCGTGTAATTGTAAAAATATAATTTTAATTTCTATTTCATAAAATTTGGTCTAATTTCATTGCAAAATTTGTGAGTAAAATGTTTATTAACCGAGGAATCAAGTACGTAATATTTATATTACATTAATACAATTCAATAATAGTCGTTGAGTCCCAAAAATTAAAAATCTTTTTAAGGAGGTATCGTGTCGCTTTTCCTACGTACTTACACAGGTTTTTATGAACTGCTAAAAGATCGTTGACAGCATTCGTACGTTTCATTACAGACCATATAAGACTTTTATTGCAACCGGTAATGTAGGTAAACATTTGGGTACTTTGATAAGGTGCAATAATGGTGGAAGTCGTCTGGCAGATATCTAAGCGTATACTTTACTAATGTAAGGAAAAAGAAACATATAAAGAAATATATAATTTGAAACCTAACCTTTAAAGGTTTTAAATATTGTTTTTGTTCAATGAGCGGGGCGTTTATTATATAGTTATACGCTTAATGTACTGCTGGTAATAATGTTTCTACGGCACCACATTCATCGCTTTGAAATAAGATACTCGTATTAACACTTGACCAACCACGCGTGTATAGTAGACAACACGGCTTCCATTAAAGCAAGTCCTAATACGCTGTTCGCAACTCGTCTTTGACCAATAAACTAATTTTAGTTTACTATTAGACATCCAAGAAATCTGAATAATTGTTTTTAACTTATTTATTCAATATTATAAAGTATGACGATAAAAGCGACCTAAATAAAAATCGAGAGATCTCCTCTATCAGTAGCTGAAATGTTAACCCGCAACCAACATTTTATTAGTTTAAAAATATATATTTTTATACTAAAATTATCTTAATTAATTTCAATGCGAATCATCAAAGTAAAAACAGATGCCGTTGTAGCTGCTACTTTCTCATTTCGAATGATCTCTGGCAGCTACGTTAAGTCACACAGGAAAGTTCATAACTTTTGAATACGGTTTCATTGTCACGTATCATCATGCGAAACAGAGGTCAAGTGTTAGCCTATTACGGATCAAAAAACCATCAGTAATATATTTTAGTATACTGGTTTGCATTCTCTTTAGTATTGAACTATATTGTAATGTGAAATATGAGTTCATGGGTTTAGTTTTAAATCAAAAAGTCACCAAATAGACTGCCTACTATATTTAAATGCGTTTTTAACCCAACATATAGTAACGTGAGTATATATGTAGCTGTAAAGAAATTTTTAAATCTATTTTGTAGTAAATTTCTTATTTATGATTCTCCTTTTTAAAATCGGTTTGCGTTAATGGCTACAGTAATAGGAACTATGTCAAGAGGCCAGCCCAAAGAGTGCTACACAGTTCACCGCAATTTACTGCGCACCTTTGACGTTTATGTAAGGTTTAATAAAGAATAAAAAAAATCAGTTTGTAGTACAAAAAAAAGTTAATAAGAGTATAAAATTACTTTTTTCATTACTTTCATGAAAATATAACTGACGATAAATGGAAACTAGGAAAAGGAAGTAACCTAAAGTTTTTTTTTATTTTTATGAAAATAAATGCGAGGCACAAAGTTTCACAAGAAATTACGGAAATAGACAATTAGTCAAAATCAACTCGAATTGTGTTACTAGGTACAATATTTAGCTGATATAAATATCCTCACATGAGACGTAACCCTGTTATAAGTTACCATTATACAGTTAACGTGTAGAGGCGTTGTCGTAGTATCCCGTGCTAACTCAATAGCGGCAATCAGTGCGAGCAAATTGAGTTAGCTTGCGCAGGCATGTTTGTTTGTATGTAACTTGCCGTGTATGCGACTTGCTGATAGGGGTGTCAATATTTTTTTTTTAATATTTTTATGTACTCGTATTAAATCACTTCTTACGGAAAATTATCTTAATAGACTAGATTAGAGGTGACAATATTTAATTAAAATCAACTGAAGCTAAGAACAACTATAACCGAGAAACTAAAATTAACCGAAATCAGTTCAACCGTTAGGAGACGATAAAATGTTATGTCATGGAAAAAGATACATGGCAAAATTATTTTTAAGACGGCAAATGTTTAGCAGTTTTTCTAAAAATATTTTGGAAAGAAGAAGAAATTATCTTCTCGGCACAGGGATTTACTCTTTTCTCTGTAATAGGAGCTACGTTCCCGGTTAGACTTCCGGGTCATATTTTTGAGTTATGAGTTTGAATAGTGGTAGGATTTTTTCGAATTTGCCTTGCTAGCTACCACTCTCAATCTGCTGCCAAAACAGCTTTGCTTCATTTTGGAGATTATACATGTGTAAGCCTGAAGTATTCTGGGCAAGCATGTTTTACCTTTAACGGCCTCATCGTAACTTCATGTAAAATTGACGTTATAAATGTGTCGATAAATACCTTCCAGTGGTTATAAGTTTATTAAATTCCAGTTCACGGTTCCAGTTAAGCCAGCTTATGTTTGGAGGTGGTAAAAGATAAGTGTTCATATGTGATTTTTTAAACGCGCTGACAATTGCTACGTAATAATAATTGAAAACATAAAATCCACAAAAACAATCGTATAGAGAATAATATGAAATAAAAATAATACAGATGTAAATTTAGCAAATGAAATATTTATATTCTACTAAAGTGTAGATTATAACAGTTGGTCGAATGTCATCGACGTTGGAGCGGAGGCCACCTGTAATTAACTCAAGTCCGCCGTCAACGGGGACAATGCGCCGAGATCGGAGTCGTCCCATCACAGCCGCAGTTCATTTCGTTGAAGCATTTCCGTGCAACATTCGACAATTTTATTAAATGAAGTATACACTAAAATTTTATAAAATATTTTTGACAGAGGCAGATTGACTTGTAACACGCAAATAATGAGTTTGATTCTGGCGCCACATGAGCAACTGAGTGTGGATGGTGGAAGGATTGTAAGAAGTGCGATGACTAGTTATCACCCTCAACGTCTATCTGCCGTCAGCGGTACTGTATTCCGGCTGCCTTACACGTGTGAGCCAGAGTATTTTGGACGAACACACATAACCATCTATAAATTCAATTTCAATTCTTGATAGTCTTCTTCTTATTTTATTAGTTAAACAACTTGAACAGCTATAATTCAATTGATACTAGTGGATATCCTAACAATGATTTCGTCAAGTAGTTTTATTATTTTATCGTTCGTATTAAAAATGTCAAACAGAATTACTTCATACGAAAGTATAGTGAAGGTGTATCAATTTACACCAGGTAAAACTAACACATCCGAACTATGATATCAAATAACATTTTTATGTTACACTAAAACCGCACTTGAAGAATATCATTTAAAAATTTCATGTCATTTATAAGCTGTGGTAACGCAATATCCGGTGCATTTTCCGACTTCATTTTAATTGTAAATGCGTATTTAATCTTACCTCACTTAATCCGAATACCAGGTATAATGTGAATTTTTCAGTTGCACTAGCAAGAATAATGCAATTTTAATTTGATTATAGTTTTACAGAGGTGTTCTTTGAATGCATGGATTAAAGGAACGCCACAGTGAAAACTGCATTACCTCTGTTTCGTCTGACGAATGAAGGAAAGCGATAATCAATTAATGGTAATTATCGTCTTATTTATGAAGGACTATAGTTTATTTTTTTTGCAAATTTTTAATATTTAACTGATTTTTATCAGCTATACCAAGTGTTTCATATATATCATATATCATAAAGGCTTGGTTTTCTGTTGTTACTCTTTATCAAAAATTGCAAGTCAATTCGTCAGCAAATTTTGTAAAATAATATTATATATTTATAAATTTAATTACATGATTCTAAGAACGGTTGTATTTATTTTGTGTAAAATTTTACATGGGTAACAAAACTTAATATTCTGAATTACCCTCACGTAACTTAGTTAGTTTATGGGGGTGACAGGACAGACAGACAGGACAAGTATCACTTCATGACGAAATTTTATAAAATATGTTAATAAATAGAAACGGGCAACAAAAATATATATTATTTTTTAATTTATATTATTAATTTAATCTCTATCCACTTGGGCTTATTCTATAATATTTATTATACATATATAATTCAAGGTATATCAAATAGTAATTTAATAGTAAACTTTGTAGATAATTGAGCATTAAAAAAACAAAATAGCGAACAGCAAAATTTTACCCAACTTAACGAGTACAAAACTGGTTATATCTGGGAAACCAATTGCCAAGAACTGGACCCTTTTTGCGTGGACGATCACATGTCTGTAATGTTATAAAGACATTTATCGTGAACGTTCCATAAGTACGATATTAGGACTTATGCGTGCAATGTCGTGTAACATTAACTCGTTCAGTCTGGTTGCGTTTTATATAGAAAAGTATCCCTGAGACGAAGTTATGACGTCATAAATATGTAGTTAATGTAACGTTCCAGACGCAAAGTTATATTAAACGTAGTAAAAATAAAACGTAGCGTTTACTGAGATTTTTAACGGGTGTTAACGATGACCAACATTGCTATAATACAAGATTAATGCTCCGTATGATTAACACGCTGCGGTCGCGAGTCTGGCAGCCACGGATTATGGTTAGAGCTGGAAATTTATAGTAAAATATGCTATAAATTAATTATATTGTTAGAAAGAAATCACTATAAATTTAAAATTGACTTAAAATATTTTATTAAACTTTTATTTCTCGTTTAAGAATGTATTTTACGTCTTCATTTAGTTCGGATATCTCCTATACACAAAATTTGCGAAAAATGTGTACTGACAATAATGTTTACATAGTAGTAGAACGATAAAATCAGGCCTAAGATATTAAAATTTTAAAGATTAATTTATATTAAAGTTGAATTTACTATAATAATTTCGTAAAATATAATTCAAAGTCGGTTTCTTATAGCCAGGACAATTCAAAATAATAGAAAAAATATTTTTCTCTTGCCGCTTTTTTTTACTGCAAATATAACGACTGAATAAGATTGTCAATACTTTTGCCGCCAAACATGGCATCTACAAGATAAGTTATGAGTTCGACAGCACGGCATGTACAATGAAATGGTTTTTTTTTGTACTTAGAGTCTTAGCGTTCCTGAAAGTAACGCTTGGATCAATAAATAATATAGTCTTGAGAATTTTAATCTTTTAACTAGTGCTTTTTAATAAAAGGAAGTAGAACTGACGATATATTCGTAAATAAAGAATTATAACAGAAAAAACTAGCGCAAAATCAATGTTTTCAATTTTCCAATTTTAAGGATGAATTTTGTTTTAATTTTCATAGAATAACTGCCAGATATGAAACAAAATGAAAATACTTCGAAGTCGCTCCAATGTAAATTAAAATAAACTTCAACTGAAAAATTATTCGAAAATCCGATGGATCGTTTCGAAAAATAAAGACAACAAAAAAGATTCTTATGAACTACATTCGAAACTGCATCGAAACTGCATTCACATCTTATTTTTTGTAAAGTTTAAGTACGAGCTCCAAATTGTAAAGCATACTTTGAAAAAGTGGAGGTATTGCAAAATGCTCGTCAACATACAATATGAAATGAAACGAATGTTGTTTTTTCACACAATCCCTGCGCCGTGACCGAAAAAGCTCAGGGCCGTCGGTGCCGTAACCTTTTTGTATTTTACGAAAAAGTGTAATCAATCAGCGTCCGGGTAGCAGTTTCATTGCCGCAGTGAATAAGCGTTTTACTTCGAATATGGGTTTGATGTGTATCAATAATATAGCCATGATTAATTATACGACTATAATAGTATATTTTCTTCAAATTTTAACACGTTGAACTAAAATGTATATAACAACGGCCTGCCTCGCTAGTCAGAGGTCGGATATTAAAAGTTGAGTTTGTCTTAATCCCCAGCCCAATATTAGATTTAGACATTGTTATGAAATATGATGATAAATTATCGATCTTTTATCTCGTTCAACTAAGAAAAAAATATTTAAGAGAGTTTTTCATCACGATAGAAACTTTTTGCATCTGCTTACTTATAACCAGATGCAATTTTAGAAGTAATTAAACCCATTTGGATTAAGAAGCGTAGATAGTTAGCAAAAAATTGAAAACATGAAAAGACAATTAGATTTAAAAAACAATTTCGAAAATTAAGCGCGGTTAAAAAGCCAGTAAGGAAAGAATATTCTTGAAAACTCTTTATTCTCGAACATGAATGGGTAATTAACTTAGCCAGCTTTGCAGATGGAATCCAATTTGTTTAAGTCGCAGCGCATGGCTTAAGTATACTAGTGTACTAAAAAGTCTTTATTGCTGGAAATATTTTCGTAATATAACATTTAATTTTAAAGCAAAGGCTTTTATAACGGACGTAAAATTTCTGTATAGACTCAAAATATGTTCGGTTATGCAAAAATTCTGTTACTTACCTCTAATTTTTAGAGAAGAAATTAAGAGCCCAATGTTTTAAGAAACAACTACGTAATAATGAAATTATTCTTGTGTGATTTCTACATTATTTTAATGGTGGTTAACTGGCTTAACTTTTTTTTAAAGAACCCATTATATACCATGTTCAATAGTAGATGAATAAAGAAATGAAGTGGTAAGAAAGTGAAGAATATGTATAAAGGTCCAAACTGTGAAATAGAATTACAAATATTTATCCGCAAATGCTTATACATATTCGAATAATTAAATATAATGTTATTTTCCAAATAATGAACATATGCGCATGAAGTCTGGCAAATTACACCTCAATCACACTAACTTAACAGTTATTGTGAATATGGAATAAACTCACTTTAACATTATAACATCCTAAGTGACATAACTCTTCCACTTCAATTGTGCGGTACACCCGGAACGGGAGCCAATAAAACTTGAACACACGGCGTCCTGGAGCATCATCCCGCACGAATGCCGTTGTTTCACACAACTGGGTCACCATGGTAACCGCTTAGTTTTCTCAATATTCATTGCGATCTATTTGCTTACCTTTGAATCGGAACGTTCACTATATACATCAGTCTGACAGTACATTTGTTAATAACAAAGGCATGTAGTGCGTATTAAGTTTTTTTTGTTTTCGTACATATGTTATAGATTTTACAGTAGTAAGTCGTTTGGTTTAAAGTAATATTGTGAAATAATGTGGAACCAACCTTTGATAATTAGACCCTTATTTATATAAAGCTTAACACTCCTATAATTAGATTTTATCCGTACGTGGTTTGCACTAACAGAGTTCCTTACGGCTTGCGGATGTACATGACCGTGAAGAATAAAGTGTAGTTACGTAATTACTACGTTTGGCACGTGTTCTCACTCCGACGGCAGATGTAAAGGTTGCTTTATCCAAATTTATGGCAGTGCACAGCGCTTGCAATCGCTGTCGCTTTTAACTCAAACTTATTGACCTAATAAAGTCATTTCTGCGCTCGTAACGGTCTTTCCTTTAAATTAAGAATATTTTTGCGAACGTTTGCTTTTATTTTTTCTCTTTTTTTTACAAAATAGATTATTCACACCAGCAATATCCGAATTCAACGACGTCATCTTTTATATAAATATCTTTGTAGTGTTGTGCTTTATATTCTTTACTACAAAGAAGAATATTCTATTATCATCGGGATCATTATAATATAATTTACTTAGATAATATCTTTAAATCAAAGAATAGTCCACCACAGTCTGATGAATGGCAGGATTGTAATATATCATTTATTACTCTTAAGAATGTAATAAATTACACTGTTAATATCAGAAAATATCTGAATTCATTACATGTCATGTAGAATTTTATCAACGTAATGGAATTATGATTTAACAACACGTCTTAATGCTTACCAAAACCGAGGCTTTCGAGAATATTACACTTCATTAATAATAAAACTCAGTGAAAGTGTTACACAAGCTTTACGACCATTTACTATAGTTTGCAGTCGTGTTCTGCAAGTGTAATTATAAAAAAAACCCTATTTACCTTACAAAATAACAAAGTAAACTAGTTCATAAAAAAATAAACATTCCTAATGGAAAACCAAAGAAATGTGTAAATCGAGTACTTAAAATAAGGGACTTGTACAAATGGATTAGATAGATAGATAATTCACACAAGGAGACTGGCGAAATCTCGATGCGTATAGCCGAAGATAGGATATAATTTACAAACATTATACTCTTCATATGTTATATGACAACTTTACATAGTTATATGACGATTAACAGTAATAATATGTAATGGATTCTAATAAAGGTATTTTGAATATGAGTTTGAAAGATATAATATGTCGAAAACTGTCTAAGTGACAAGTTCGCCAGTCAAATGATTTCCTTCGCAAATGGAATAACACTTTTTTTTTATTTCACTTCATGATAAGGGGCAATGGATAATATAACCTAGTCGCTCAGATTATTTCTGACTCTTTCATGTTTGACCGTCGGAACACAGCAATGCTGTCGTGGCAGCAGAGTGATGTTAACTATAGCTAGCCAGAGGGCTTTGAAAAATCTTAACAGCATCAAAACCTGTGTGGCTCGGGAAACAAACCCTGGACCACCGCGTTGTATGCCAAGCGGTAAACTATTACGCCCGGGAGTCAGTTATAATTGAATAAAAGATAAAAATAATTCAGACCATAGCTCTTTGTAACATAAAATACATTTTGTCAGAGAAATAGCATTATGTATTCTTTAAATAAGTTATGTTAAAAAGGGACTGCGTATTGAAGTGAATTAATAGATGTAGCCTACCTGTTCGCATGTATAGACCTTTGATGGCTTTTATTTTCTTTGATGTCACATGTGAACGTAGTTTATTGGTTGAGTAACTCCCTTTATGGAATTTCTTTAACAGTATAATTCACTGTAGAATCCATTAGGGGTACTTAGGAAAATTCTAAATTAACTATTTCGATTTTATTAAATATAATTTTATCGTAATTTTGAGAAATTACTGCCAAGTGCAGCATGATATTAACTTATTTCCCAGATAATTGCTTTAAAATAGAAGTGACATTACTTTAGAGAAATATATGTATGTAAGGCAGGCAAAAGGTAAGTGGAGTAATAAGTATTATAATATTCCTTATAATTTTTTTTCTTGTATTCTACCTAAAAGTAAAACCGACGATATATAGTAATTATAAAGTTTTAAAGAAAATTATTAACAGGCGGAAAATCAGTTTTTTTTTTCCTGCTTTTGGCATTGATTTTTTTTTATTTTTTATGGGACTCTTGGCTTATACTGTTTGTAATATTGTGAAAAATAGTAATTAAATTTGCACAGAGTTTCAACAAACATAACATTTGCGTTTCTTATTATCCCACTCGCAATTTATTTATTATTTATTTTTACGAGTTCATCTAAATTTATCCTCCAACCATGTAAAGGAATATTCTTTGAATTGAAAAAATTACCACAAAAAGTTGAACACAAGAGCAAAAGTCGTGCATTGTTTCTATTCATAAAAAAAAATTAACAAAAAAAATATGCTTTTAATTAAAAACCTCCTTCTTGTGGATGGTTAAAAATTGTGCAAAGTAAATCAATCAAAATCAATAATCATATTAAGGCAACAACAATCATGACCTGCTGTAATTTATGAATCCATTAAAATAAATCTCAATATATCTCAACGGGAATAGACCAGTGACGTCAAGCTTGGAATATATTACGGTATTCAGATTGGTTTATATAGATGTGTCTAAGTCTGTACCTGTATTTTTCGTTGCAAGATGGCCCAGATTAAGGTGGATAGGTGACGTCAAAGTCTTGTACTAATTTTTAAAATAAACTGCTATAATTACACAGTTTTCTTCCAAGAATACATCAGTTTATGTAATTGTTGTTGACGCAACGAAATGTCGGATGGAGCAGCATGTTCCTTGGTGGCCAGTGATAGGCCTGTATTAAAGAGGCCGTTAGTATATTTACTCCACAAATCACTCATATGAATTTGTATTATACCTATTATGCAATCGTTAGAAATAGAAGAGTCCACTTTACTTCATTTTGAATTATAACAATGGTTGATAAACCCTTTCAAGACTCCTGGTAGACCTTGTGCACCTGTAAATGTTTCACCAGACTAAATACTTTTAATCAGGTTTAATTTGGTTTACATCAATACTACGTAGTCCTATAGTGTCGGTGTCCTAGGGAAACGCAAACAAAGTTCTGCAGTTGCGGCAACGTCAACCGCCTTTTTATCCAGCATATTCGCTCAGTTTATTCGAAAACGAAAGGCTTCTTAATATTAATCATTTGGGATTGGAATAAAATATCATCAACATTAGCCCTTGCCAGACTGCTGTTGGATACGGGCTTCTACAAAATGAATGTCACAGCATGTTACATTGACGCATAAGTGGCTACTGGAGATGATGACGGGCCTTAAAGTAGAGATCATGTAGATTCGGATCCGCGAGCCTTGAGATGGATGAAATTATTACATTCGTCATTAAAACTGACAGCGAAAACTTTATATTAAATAAAGATAGGCAAGCACGGCGTGGACTGTATTCAAGAGCAACGCCGGCCGCAATATATACTTATAGCCGAAAACACGATATGATAAATAAATGAGAATCAATTGTTTATCCTCTAAATGACTGCTTTACATGTTTTAAAAAAATTACAAGTTCCGTTTTATCCTAAAGAAATACTTCTGTTGACGCAGTAAACATTAAAAATAATTATTGCACAAACATAAAAACAGATATTCGATTTCCAATGAAATAATATAAAACCAAAAATTAACTTTCGATTTTCAAATAAATACAGACTTTACAGTTAGCGTCATAAAGTGCAAGCTTGAATAGAATTTCATGCATCAAAGTAAATGTTACAAGAGTCCTTAGAAGCACTAGAGTGACGCATCACAACCATATTGAAGGGTCCTTCCTTTCACTTCGGTTATGATTTAATGACTACTTTAATTCAAACCCTACAACGCTTTATAATATCTTTTTAGTGTAATTCTATAAAAAATATAAATCATATTTAAATTTTGGCAAAAAATTTTGCTGTTTAGTGCATGTTTAAATTGCTTTTGACTTTAAATGGAACCCAAAAATAAAAATAGTAACTGTAAAATTAAAATAAAGCTTGGATAAAAATTATTTACGGGTGCAAAATTAATCCTTTGTATTACCTCACTCATCACAGGAGAATTTGTTTAAATTGTATTGCGATGAACTTTTATATTATATATTCTTTTCAAAAAACATTAAAATTGTAAGACTCAGTACAAATTATGCTTTGTCATACATAAAGTAATAAAAATATACATATGAAATTGAGAATCTTCTACTTTTGTTCGAAAAATAAACAAGAGGAAACAAAAATTGTTTATGTTATACTCATGAAATTTTGTTTTGGTACATATGTTTTCGTAGCGATTTGTCGCGTATGATATCCCTAACGTTGTTATACGAATTTGCTTTATAAATGTAAATCAGTGTTTTGCTGTTGGCTGCTCGCTCTGCGCGCCCCCCGGGCATTCACTTCACGTGTGTAACTTTATCGTGAGGAATGTAAACACAGCTTTTGTACATTTAGGTTTTACGCCGGTAGAATTCTTAGAGGACTCCTACGAGAGTTAACGTTAAATTTTACAAATCGATTGTTCAGAAAGTTTTATGTAATTCAATAAGTAAAAGAATAAAGAAAAAGAACTCATTCATAGTTTTGTTTCGAAAGGGTTGATTTTTAGGATAAACTACTTATCGTACATAGCCTTCGTGGCGCAGTGGTTTACCTGCTTGCCTTGTAACGTGGAGGGCCCAGGATTAATTCCAGGGCCACAGGAGTAGTGCAAGCTTGGCGGCGATCGGTATTTTCGAACCCGCCTGGCTAGCTACGACCTCCAATGGCAATGTGCCGCCGTAACAGCTTTGCTGTGTTCCGACAGTCATACATGTGAGAGCTAGATGTATTTTAGGCTATACCTACTACGGCTTCTCGTCACATAAGATCAGGTGAAACCGAGGCCAAGTGTTAGCCCATAACCGAAAAAAAAAAGTATGAAAAACTTATTTGTTGACATTTCTATATTTTATCAGACATGTCATTAAGTCATGATGAGACCAGAATACTTTGAAGCTACCAGTTTTTAATTTAATTCATGTTAAAGACAAAAAAAATTGAGTGGGTTTGTTACTCACCGCAGCATGTTATTTTAATAGCATACAGTAACTAAAATTATTACAGCAGTTAGATATATTAAATCGATAAAAGGGTGAACAGTTATACATATAATTTTATTTTTTAACAAGCAGGTCATTGTTATCGGTAGACTACTTTTATCAGTTAAATACTTTTTTTTTGAAATGAAAGGAAATTAATTTAAAAAAATAAAGGTAAACTTTTCTCCTTATGTAAAAACAACAAAAGGGAACCAACAACGGAGAGCATCGTTAAAAGTTTCAGCATTAAACTCGGCCCCGGTCCGCAACAGTTAATTCAACAAACGTTGAACTGAAATGTATTCCGGAAATAGCGTCGCTCGACCGTCGTAAGGTTAATTTCACGGCCAGCCAGTTATGTAAGACTCTGAAGATATACGACACACACGAGTACTTGCCTTTCAATTATGTGGTGACTTTTAGTAAGCGGTTATTTTATCACCGAGCAGTTTTTTGTTTACGCATCGAAAAAACTCTTATTATATTTAAAATAACGCTATAGTGCAGTGGTTCACAGCTTGCATTGTAACACGGCTTTGATTCCCCGGTCACTTGTGTCGAACCCGCCGGGCTTATCTACCATCAGTTTCGGTTGTCATAAATGTCAGAGTGTGAATAATGTAACACTTTAAAATATCTCTTTATCTTTTGCGATTTGAATTCCGATAAAAGTAAAATTAATTGTTTTTTAAGTGAAGATCGTCAATGAAGAGGTTAAATCAAACGTTAGATGTAACTAGAAAACACTCATCCGCCTTCTAATAGTAATCCAAATGAATTTTACTCAGATTCCAAAATCTTCATCTCACTCTCATCCAGTTCTGTTCAGCCAGTGTGCACATCACCCCACAACTACTTATTTCTACCTAGTCGCAATACATCTTACGCTGTGATAACTTATCTCTATGATATCTTTTAACTTTCAAGTAATGAAAAATATTCCAAGTATTTGAATACTATAGTGCGAGGCAGGATAAGAAATTTTCAAAAATGTATTTTAAAAATTTACGCGCGCCCCAGTTTTTATCTCAGTTACATTTAGCGAAGGTATTCCATAAATTTGTGATGAGCAGATGTCGCTCCTTTCTTATAAAGACCAAGATGGTGCAACTAAAGCATTTTTCGATTTTAATGAAGAACAAGTCCAAGCACCTAAAGCAATTTTTTATAATACTCTAAACTGTTTCAACATCTGTACTCTTGAAAGTTGGTCGAGCAAAAAGAGAAGTAGGTCATGCCAGTTGAAATGGTTTGTACATTTTCGTTACATCCTCTTCCTGTATAAAGTTTCATTAACATATTCCGAGAAGGGTTCGTGCTATACCTTTTTATTAGGTAAGCCAATGTTAGGTGTTAAAATATTAAACGGTGGTGTTGTATGGTGTAAAATAACTGGCAGGAAATTGCAAATGGAAAAACGTGTTTCGATGAAAGGAAGCGCCTTTTATTAAGATACTTTACTATTTTTCCTATTTTATATTGAGTACAAAGTATTGACACTTTAAAAGAACAAAATCATAACTCAAACAAGACTTGTCGTTCTTAATATGTATTGACATCATTTTGCGTATTCGATGAATCACTTCACATTCGACATTTAATTTCAAAAGTAATAAAAGTTTAATTCAATTTGTGTATTAATTTATTCACAATAAAAGTAATTGATTTAGTACGATTTTGTAATAAATTAGAAAAAAAAATAGATGCGATTTGTAATAATGATATTAAAATTAGAAAATACAAAAATTAACTCCAATTTCTTTTTATGTACAAAAGAAGTCTCCTAATTACACTTTTGCTAAAACAAAACATTAGCAGAAGTGTATTGGATTAAAAAAAAATATTTTCTGGTGAACTCTGCAAAATTATAATGGTCTTACTTCAGAATATCCTACTTCGCATTGTTTCACCCCGAAGTTTATGTTATTGGAATATTTCGTTACATTTGGTTTCACATGAATAAATTGAAAGGGTATATCAGTATTGAACCAATGCTAATATATATGCAAAACGAAAAGAAGAAACAAATTTATGAAAATAAAGGAGTGGTATCACAGTGAATAGTCAAATAGCTCAATTGTATCGCGATATATGGCTGTGAGATGTTTGGGTTCAACCTATTTGAGCTTGTGTTTCCGGTAAAAGAGGAAATGAGAATACAAATATTTTTCGACGACATACAACATCCGTCATCTCGGCTTTGGCCAGCGCTGTGGATTACGGCCATGTGAGAGAAAGTCTCGTTGTAGCAGTGGGAATGTAAAGTGGGTTTGCGACGTTAAATATAAGAAATTTAATGCAATGGAGTTGTCCTCAAATAATAGAGTAGGTAAATGAAAAGCTTTTACGAACGTACGGAAATGTTTTAAGTTATCCCGAAAAGCATATTGCTAAGCTTTGTCTAGATAAGGTAAAGATGAAACACTGACTTGGAAGACCGATCGCTTATTGTTGCCGAAAACGTCCTGGATTAAAATAGTTTAACACTTACAGCACGAAATTAAGTATAGTGGAAAAAAAAAGATAAAATAAACCGACCCCGTGTATGTCACACAGTCTAGGAGAAAAGAGAAGAATGAACGTTCTTTAAAAAAATTAAAACTAAAAAAAATACTAACCAATTATAATTGCTAAAACTTTAATACGCTGCAAATTTTAAAATACTAATTAAAAGTTTGATAATTAGTATTCTTGTTCGAGGCGAATTTCGTGCATTATTCATGTGGAACCGCCGTAGCTAAAAGTGTTTGCAAGTTTCTGCTTTGACACTTAATACAATGCGGCTTATGTGCGGCTTTGGACAATACGCTTAAAGTTTTACTCTCATCTAAGGGATAAGAAAACAATAGGATGTTTAGTCTTTACAGTGATAGTGGAAACTTTTGGTATCTCAGTTAATTGAGCAGTAAGACGTGACAGCATCAACATACACGCCTGAGAATCTCGATTGCCCTGTTTAAGTAAGAGTCTGAACTACGTTAATAAATCCTTGATACGATGTTTTGAATTAACGACAAAGATACTAAAAGCAAAAACAAATAACTTCATATTATAATCACTATTATTTAATCTACTATTTTAGTTGTCTTTGGATTCGCTCGGTTGACACTACTGCAGCACGTTAGTAGTATTACTATTAGTTATTGATTAAGAAGCGCATACATACTAAACGTAAAATAACTGAATTATAAATTATCTGCGTAAAAATTGGCATCGAATACCTGAAACACCAAAACAAAAAAACA
Source organism: Pharmacophagus antenor (assembly GCA_018245475.1). Classification (NCBI taxonomy): domain Eukaryota; kingdom Metazoa; phylum Arthropoda; class Insecta; order Lepidoptera; family Papilionidae; genus Pharmacophagus; species Pharmacophagus antenor. The sequence goes on from DWQX01000667.1 coordinate 25,554, forward strand.
AATTAAAAACCCTATCTACATTACGAGACACTTGACCCACTCTTTCGCGGTGCATCTTTAACCTTGCCCGCATGCATAGAGAGGCTTATTTAAGACGTGGTATTTCTTTTTTAAAATAAGGAATTCTCGTCAATTTGCTAAGATCGGAATTTCAGTTCAACAGCAATGTTTAACTAAGAACTTAACAAATTTCTGAAAGTTTGCAAAGATGTATGTAACCAATTTTCATAATTAAGTTTTCGTTTTAATTTTAATCATCTAATTGAGTGATCTTCAAGTCAATATTTCAATGCAGCAACATTTATTTATTTTAATATGACAACACAGAGCCGAGTTACGTGTTGTGTAGAAACAAAAGAAACAATATTCACGGCTTGAAGACAGACCAGTGCGTGTATTCATACGATAGTATCTGGACATATTTTTTAATAAATAAAATTGCAGTGCCTGTTTGAAATATGAATGATATAACCTTTTACTTAATTCATTTTATGTATGTTATGAAGTATAGATATTTAATAAAAGTACGATTCTACACAAATAATAATTTATACATATGATTCAAGCGTTACTTTACGAAATTTGATGATTTAATAAAACAAAAATAAAATTTCTTATTTCCGCTTTTTTAATCGCAATTTCTGTGACATAATTTCAATCTCAACGCGTTTTGACACTAAAGGTACCCTCTTTAAGAGATGTTATGCGTTCGACAGCATAACGTTAATTTTGCGACCAGAAAAGAACGGAAATTAGCAAAACATATTTTGTTTTGTTAAATTATATTCCCAAAATTGAAAACAGTCTACTTCAATTATCTTTTTAACTAAAATGATAATTATAAAATTCACTAGAACTTCGACCGGTTAGAAATAAAATTAAAAAGTTATATTTCACATGATTTACGAATTAAAACTAATTCTATCGATTGGACTTTATTTTTAAGCTTAAAAATAATCTTGCCAAGATATACCATTCATCTTTAATTTATTATTGTAAGTATTTACAGTAATGGTATTAGTATGTTCTTGTACTTACCAATGCTCTGGCTGACCCAGATGCCGAGCATGTCGAGCTGCAGTAGGCGGTGGTACAGCCCGGCGCCGCTCGTGTGGTTCATGAACAGGTGGTAAAGGAACGAGCCGCACCAGGGAGCCAGCGCCCCGAGGAGGTGGCACAGGGAGAGGAACCACGCGGAGCCGCCGCCCCTGCCCCACGGCAGCAGCCCCGGCAACACCACCATCATGTACACCAGTGATACACCTGATAAAGAAAAACAGAATTCTATTTGCTGTATAGCTTTTTAGGAATTGCTATAAAATATAAAAATAGCACAGACTTCGTGCTATGTATAAATCAGAGAGATCTGAAAAGTGAAATATACCTAATCACATATAATTTTATGACAAATTTTTGATTTCAGAAATACAAAACCCATAAGAATACCAGAAAAGGAAAAATAGAAAGAAATGAAGTAAAAAAAATTCGGAAAATGTTTTTCGAATATCATCTTGACCTTGATTTTATCTGATGCTATATGACAAAGAGACTGTAAAAGGTGAAGCATTTTCGCTCAAAATACTTCAAGCTCTCATATGTATGATTGCCGGAACACAGCAATACATTCATGGCGGCAGTTTGGCATTGAGAGTAGTACCTAACCAGGTGAGTACGTAAAACCTTACCACCATCTAGTAGACTCCACTATTCCTGTGGTCCGGGAATCGAACCCAGGACCTATGCATTACAAGGTAAGTAGGTAAACCTAGCTAAAGCTAAAGCTAAAGCTACAGAAGCAGACAATAAGAATTGTACAAAAAAATATTTTGAAACGGTTAACACGTTTTAAAATACTGTCTAATTTACATTAATGGAAGAGTTTCCTGCTATTACACTATATAAATATATCTAGACTAGACGTACACTCTTTTTATGATTAGAATAAGAAAAAAACAACATATGAAAAGTTATCAAAGCTAATGGAACAACCATTTACCACTTATACAATCGATACATTTACCATTTATTACCATTTAATAGGATAACTCTTTTGTATTAATAAAAAAAAATCCAGAATCGTTTACACATTTGCAATAGAACTATAAAAATTTTACTGGCTTTATTGCCAACTGAATCTATACAATTGTTAGTGATAGTACAAGTTTAACTATTTAATAATATTATCAATATTTCTTTTCCATCATAACAAAGCTACTTACTAGTTGCACAGCCAAGCATATTTTTTTAATACATAAAAAGAGCTTGCTTCTTTAGGCGAAAGTTATTAAAATAAATAAATATACCATGTTACGTTTTAAGCTAAGACGAACATTGTCGATTCTAATTCATTTTAATATGTTTAGTGAAGCAAAATGTCACAGACTATAGTTAAATTAAGGTAGCGTCTAGTTTTCTTTTGTAGGGTGCGTAGATTACCCTCGGGTGCCTGTCCAATGAAATATGGGCTAATAGTCACAACATATTTATAAATTGTGGTGTCATTGTAATTTATGATACTCATTATAATAAAAGATATTAAACTGTTGTTTTAATACATAATTACATGCCGTTTCATTCGCTCATTTATCCACATTCAAGTTATTTTATTTTATGATTACAAAGACCAGCGCCTAACCACGATTGGACCTAATGGTAAATGACGATGTGTTCTATGATGATGTATGTTTTTTATTGGTAAAGTTAAATATAAAAGTCAAAATTAAAATATCTCTTCCTGTAATAGTTTATATTCTCTCTGATGTTTTTAAGTACACGATTTTTTTTAAACAATTAAACCATCAAACAAATAATTGTTACTATACTTTAATAGTAAAATATATAAGGAGCATTGCTGTCATACAAAAAACAACCAGTAAAAGCGCTAATTGAAATTTACGCTTTATATTTTACACTTATATTTTATACTTTATATTGCACAATCGTATTGATTTAAATAATATATATATATATATACAAAACACTTCATATCATTTTATTATAAGTGATGCTTATAAAAAAGTAATGAACAAATTTTAAACGTTAGTCTTATTCTATCTTTCATGTTTTTTTTTTGCGTTAATCTATCCAACTAACATAGTTTGTATTTTTTTATGAATATTTTAGGGAAGATTTTTATTTTATCTTTTTTTTATACTATTATAATGCGAAAATATATTTCATTTATTATCATTAATTTCTTATGGAAATTTCTTTTTGGGTTTTAATAGGCTTGTATTTTGTTAAATATCAAAATATGAATAAAATATGACGTTTCATTGTAACTAAATCATAACCTCCATATTTTTTTCTTACGTGTAAAGTTTATGAAAATATGGCAGCTTAACATTAAAATAAGAGATGTACAATAGCAGGTTCAGCCCTACATTAGTATGTATTATTAATATAATTAATCTAAAGCAATTAAAATATTTATTGCCAATAGTATCGAATATTACAACTCGCCTTATGCTTTCTTATAATTTTATTAAGTATCATATATTGTTAAGTAGTAAATAGAGTATATTAAAGAACTCGTTATCGCTAATAACCATTATTCATTTATAGTAATATATAATAAATCTCCTGACGCACCTATTAAAGCTGACAAAGAAATTTTATCGGTTTGATTTCACATGATTAGAAGAAAATTCTTTTTCTACAATTTTTAATAATGCAAATTATTGTAAGCATTGCTTATACTTTTATTTCACTTAGACATTAATTCGAATAAGCATACATAAGCTAAGTTTTGCAGCCTATATTTAGATAAGGAAGAATAAATAAATAAAATAGATACATAATTACATACTCCATAAACGTTACATAATTGTGATCATGTAATAAACTTCAGTAATTTATTTGAATAACAGTTGCTAAAACAAAATATTTACGACGTTCAGATTGCGATGACGTAATTAAATACGGTAACATAAAATTGAAACTAAATTGTTTCTAGAAATCGCATTGTAGTCAACATTGTACTGGAAGAAGTAGGTTAATATTAAATTAGTTAATGTTTACAAATTTAAATTAACGAGCATAGAATAAATAAAATCTATTGAGAACACAATATCCATATTGTTCACTTTTACATTATTCTTAGTAAACGATTAAATGTAACCTATGCTGTCGTTATAGCGTTTGACGGGTTACTTCAAGCTTATGTCATGAATTTGAACAAAAACGATGGAATGTCTATTAAATTATGTTGTAGATGGATGTCATTTCATTAGACAACGTCTTAGAGGCAATCAAAACAACAAGTTGAAAAAACCTTAACACTAATTTTCACACGCTTATCACGCATGTATTTTGTAGTTTATTGTTAACTATTCGCCTCTTTATCGTAAAAAAAAACACTTTCTGCAGCAATAGTAGAATCAAAGTAACAAAATGTACTCGCTATTAATTGTCGCTGATAAATAATGCGTATTAGCAATTTAAGGCTTAAAACAATTTGATTATTTTTTTTTATCTCTAACCATTCGTGAGACTCATAATAACCCTGCTGGATATAATAATAGGCATTTACTGCAGCTGCTTGGTTAATTAACATTGAAAACTGCAGTTTAACGTTTTTATATCTTTCCGATATTTATAATTATTACTGAAATGAATTGTATTGGAATATGAGCTGGAAGTTTAATGTAATAGTAAACTAGTGCAACTAATTTGTTATCATTTTAAATTCCTCCAATTGTTCATGACATCACTCTCGTTGTCTAGTTTTAGCACATGTGAAGCTATTAAGAATAAATGGTGTTGAAGCACGCAAAGATTGCGCTTGTAGTTTAAAACAAATCTGTTTAACATTACTTGAATGGTTGTGAAGTTATAGTAATGTTTTCGTTAAAACATCACTTACCGGGTTACCTTGATTAACATCTGATGGCTCTTTCTTAATATAATGTAAAGAATTACTTTAAGTAACGTGTTATTAAGTCGGACTATGTAGACTGTATGTAGACTGATTAGAAAATAAAAATATTTAACGTTTAAAAATCGTCTACATCTCTTCTTGTAAAATAGAAAGGTTTATAAAAATAATACAAAACCTTTTAAGCTGTGTGTGTAATGTCGGAACAGAAATCGTATTAAATTATATGTATTTATGAACTAATGTTTTTTATCGTGATTTATTATTTACAGCCAAATATAAATAAAGGTAGCATAAGGACAAAATTTTTCCTTTTCCTACCATGGGAACGATGAAGTGCTCTTAGTATGAAAAGAGTTAGTATCGTTACATTAAAATTGATTTGGAAGTCATAAATTTTCATACGTAAGGGAATGGTAGTGATTTAAAAATGTTATACTTATTAATTTTATGTCTAAATACATAAATGGAGGAAAAATTAACGGACTCTTTTTTTAAATTATAACATAAATTGTAAAATAGAATAATTATAAATAGATAAGAACGTACGAAAATTATTCTAGAATTGTTGTCTGTGTGTGATAAACTGCTATAGTATTATATTAATTGTATATTTTTTTTAACAATAGCTAAAATTTGCGAAACAGTGTGCTCCAGACTCAGCAACAAGTGAGCTTAGGTTTGACTTATGTTTTAGAGCTTAAATATTAACCTTTAATGTAACATGGTATATAGTTTAACGAGATGCAAGGTCATAGCAACCTTTGGATTATATATAATTCATTTAATAAAACTAAATTTAACGGATTTCAGTTTTATTAAATAAATAACGTATTTATATAAAAACGACAGTTGAGTAGATAATTTACTCGTATTAAACGTGTTATATTCGCGAAAATATAATAAACTATTAAGTTACAAGTATAAGGAAAAAATTATTGATTTAACTAGTGACAATGAAAAAATTTATAAATTTAATAAAAGAAACATTAAGGGTTGTTTTTCCAGCACCTACACCGTGGTAGCTTTATTTGTCACGGAGTTAGATGTTTTATTTGCCTGTCAATTGTAAAAGTAAACAAGTTTTTGATTATCTAGTGTTATCACTTTTTAAGATAATATCTATGTATATCGAAGTTAAAAATTATAAAGTCTAGTAATGTATTTTTTACACAATGTGTAATAAATAACTGTAACATCGCAAGCCTTATATTTTGTTATTTAATAAGCAAAGTTTATCGATTGTGTGTACGAAAGTAAGCGAATAATTATTTTTAATTGTTATGTAATTTTTTAATTTCAAGTTGATAATAGTATAAAGTGATTGCATTTTATATTCAATAAATGTTCCAAAAATATAAATTACAATATCATTTGGAGGAAAGATTTTTATTGGCCGTATAGCAAATTTGAAAAATAGCAAGCTTTATTAGTGAAATTGATTAAAGGCCCAGAGCGATAACAGTGGGGCTTCATGCTCTCGGTTCTGCTAACCGGTAACAAAAGCCTTACGGTTATGGAAATGTAAATATTTCATTTATGCATATACATATATCAATATTAATAAGAATTTTTTTTTCATCAGTTTCGTTTTTGAAAAGTGTTGACAAAGAAAAATATATATTATTAAGCACATTATCAGTAACAGCATATCTTACACGATAATTTAACTGACATTTCTACTATTATAAATACTCTACTCTGTAAATTATTGCTTGGAGTCTACCTAACTACTTTCCTAATATTTACTAACTTAATGCCTACTGTTTAATTCCTATGAAACAATCTAATTTAACATTTATTCCTTACATAATTAAATCTTTAATTTTATATTAATTTGACTTGAAGGTAAAATTGAACATAATGTAGTAGATAAATAAACTATTTTGTGTTAAAACTTATTGAACATTATATGTAATCACAAAATAGGGTAGATGTAGTTACAATTCAGATTGTCCCATTTTGCTGGAGCTGATCAAATTTTTACATGTACCGAACACCGAATGGAGTTTAGTGGGTAGAACTCCGTTATTACATTCCCCACAGAAGGCGTCAGTATTACAAGAAGATTTACATATATTACAAGTAGCCTGTTGGACGCTAGTTTATATTTTTAGATTAGTAGTATCGATATCACTTTTGATTTGAATTTGTAATTACTTAAGTTTGAATCAATGATTACTACAGCTCATTGAATATGTACTTTAGTAAAATTGAAATATTTGCAAAATTATTTTAAATCTTCAGCCTATATTATAAATAATAGTTGTTAGTAAAATAAAGGAATGGCATAAAATAGAAAATATATGGCGGATTGCCTTTTCTTTAATGTGCTATGTTATTATTTTGCATAAATTATACCTACCGCTACTACAAACTAAACATATATTTGAAGTAGTTGTTTTCTTTAATTTTAAAATACAAGGCATATTTAAATGTCACAGGAGGTCACAGACATGAAATTGTCTAAAAATTTTAGAATTTTAATAATTGTTAATGCAATCTTTCTTCAACACTAGAATTACCAACGTTTTTAATTTATCTATTTGTACTAATAGGAAACAAAATTTAAATAATCTAAAAATATTGTTTAAATTTTATAACATAAATAGAAAAGAATCAAATCATATTTGATTTTTTTTAGGATTATTGTCACAATGGACATATCAATCCCATTTAGATTAAAATTATTAAATGAAATGTAAAAGAGTAAATGTTTTGAACAATTGGTGCAACTGGTCATTTTTACCGGTTGGTGATTCTAGTGTTAAAATGATATGCATATGCAACATGATCTCCCCGAAATTCTAAATGTGTTCCTAAAACTACTTTCATTTACAATTTATCTAATGGATAATAGTTAATTTATAACTGGAAAAATTCTTACTAAATATTTGACTATAAAAAACCTTAACGGAGAATCGATTAATACTTAATTATTGTTTTAAATCATTCGAAATAATCGTACTCGTAAACTTATTAATATATTCATAATAGCTATAAAAATTACAGCTACTTCTCTAACTTATTCATTTAATAACAGAGATCACGTCTCATTAAAATAGCTATTAAAACATTTTGTCATTAACTGTCGATTATGTAGGCCGTGATACTAGTATTGTCGAGAGACAATTGCTCTCGCCAACTGAACATTGTTAAAAACTTATTTACGTAAGGTATCGGTAAAACATCGCTGCAACCTAGCGTGAGGTCGTTGCGTCGTTCATCTTTTATCAAGTTCTTTAAATACTAACACGCGTCCAATTGATTGCCACGTTTTATTTCCCTCTATCGATTACGTCAAAGAATTTATCTACGCGCTAACTAGAATATCGCTTTTTAGATACATAAATTGCACTAAACTCATCTGACTTTATAATAAGATTTTGATTCTTTTAAAGATATAACATTTTTGTACATAATATATATAAATTTAGATATAAATTTGAAACTTGGCAATATAAAAAGCAGGTAAATTATTTCACAACTAGATAAAGTGATTTTCTACAACTTTTAATTACATATTTATAGATTTTAATTACGGATCTAGCAGGATTTCAACATAATTAGTGAAAAGGTTGTACTGTATTTTGTATTTTCATAAATATAAGTGTTGTTATAAAAATTACTATTTTATATATATATTAACACCATTACTTTGCAACTAGTATGCACTGGAATCAATACCAATGAATTGAATCGATACCAATGAGTCCATCATTAGATACTAAAATAAGGCCTATATAAGAGCTGTTTTTTATAAGATTTGACTGGAGATTTAAACACATCTATTTTGTAAACGATAATGTGTAAAGATTTTATCAATAATTCTAATGTATTTGATGATAATTATTAACGTTTCAACAATAATTATTGTTTTCAATGTGTCGTACAGATTGACTATGGAAGATACAGGTGTCAGCGTGCATGCTGGAAGGATTCTGAAGGCAGGAGCAGGTGGGACGGCGATGAACGTCAGAGCTGGCGCAGCGGAGCGCGGCAGTCTACGCGCGACATCCATGCGATGTCCAGGGTCGTTACCTGGAATGAAAGTATACGGGACATCAGTGACAAATTAACAAAATGTGAACAGAAAACATTCATACAAGGAAATCATGTAATTAGTGTCACGTGTCGTTTAAACGGTTCAGATAACCAACTTCATTCCTATTTGTCAGTTTGTTAGATAGAGGAAAATAAAATCATGTGGCTGGCAACCATAATATTGATAAGTAATAAATAGAATTTAGCTCAGTGGGTGGTAAACAGAATTAATTGCAAGTGAGTAATATTGAGGTGACCTGATGAAGTGATTTCATGGGTCTAAATATATGTTTATTTCAGAACCTTACGATGTGTATTGTTTTATTATAGCATGAAGATATTTCGTATTTACACATATTAGTATATTGAATGACCTATTATATAATTACTTTTGTGACTTTCGTATTTCCAAAATGGCGATTTATTATAATGTTTTTGGGTACAAACACAGATAATGGCAAAAATCAGACAAGTTTAAAAAAAACTTGTTAAAGAATTATTCTACTATACGTTTTCTTACCTAGGTATAACAGTTTTATTAACTAGTTTTATAGGCACACCTGTCTAAACTTTTCGCATCTCGTAAGTGGCTAGACAGAAAACGCTCATTAGCATTAAGTCCGCTCATTGTACTTTAGTTACCATAGTCAATAAATACTAAATAAATAAAAATATATTACCATTATGACGTTTTTACTAAGGTTTCTTTATGTAACAAACGAACTAAGGTGCAGGCCGTACACCAGGCGGCGAGTGTTGAGGGCCAGTAATAATGACGTGCTATATGTGTGTGTATATACGTTACATTGTCTTACGTAATATTATCTGTTTACCTTCACTATAACTAGTGTTCACTATAACGCTTACAGCTAGGCGTAAGGAAGGGCACAGCGTTGGTGCTACCTAGACGGTTTTCGTTATCAGATCTGAAGCTCGCCTTTCTTTAACGCTTGACATCTGTTTCACATGATTCTTAACTGCAAATGATGCCGTAGACCGTAAAGCGCGCTCGTCCGGAAATCTCTAGTTCTCCCTTGTACGAATGCCGGAAAACATAACGAATAACGGCAAGTTCATATTGAGAGCGGTAGTTAGCCAGGCGAATTCAAAAACCCTACCGCCATTCAGTTTCAACTACTCATGTGGCGCGGATATTGAACTCAGTACCTCTGTGTTATAAAAGCAAGCGATAAACCATTCAACTACGGATGTCGACGAAAATGCATGTTGTCTTATAGGTACTAGTGCAGAGTGTTACCTCACCTGATGCATGGAGTAGACCGCCAGTACGACCAGCACATGCATGATATTGTGGGAGTTGAGACACCGGTCCACGGCTCCAGGGAACCACTTCTCGGGGATGTGCATGGCGCCTATAACCCCACCACCCAGCGATACGGCGTCCTGCAATCATTTAATGATTGTCTATTGTATAACATGTCACATTGTCCAACTTCTTTTTAGGATTCCGTAACCAAAGGGTGACAAGCAAAACCCTATTATCGTGTCTTCGCCGTCCGTCTATCTGTGTGTCTGTGTGTTTGTCTGTCTATTAGCAGGCTCTATCTCATGAACCGTAACAAGCAGAAAGTTGAATTTTTGGTTATATTTTTCTAATACCGCTACAACAGCAAATAATATTACGAAAAGTAATGAAACAAAACAGACTCTTTACTTAAATTAGCTCCGTCTGTTGATTGAGTGTCATTTATACGATTTTTCATTACGTGAAAAGTTATCAGTTGAATTATGAGTTAATAGCTTTGACAAATTTTTGCATGCCTTATCTAAAAACTTTTTTTATACTGTACGGAGCGCTTCGCATAGCCAGTCCGATTCACACTTGGCCTTTATTTTTTACACTTGTGTACAGTGTGTCCAACCGATTGCTCATGCTTGGAGTTTAGTCACAATAAATTAATTAAATAGGCGATATATATAAGTTCAATTGACACGTGAACTATTAGTAGTAACGGGAAATATTACTGCCAATTGTGATATTAAAGTCGCATAGTATATTATGGTATTTAGTAAATACCATAAGAAAATTATATTTTTATGAATAATGAGTTTGAAGTGTACATAGAATTCTTTATAATTTATCAAATAAGTTGACACTCGATCTCAACATTACATGATGTTAAGCGACAATTAGACCGTAAATGGTGAAACATAAAGATTTTTTTTTATCAAGAATGTTATGAATGAATGAATTTTAGTATTTAATGAATGAAATTAATGAATTTTAGCAAGAATGTAATATTATGGCTCTCATATGTATGATTTCAAGGACGCCTTAACAACAACGCTGTTGTATGCAGGTCGTCATTGTAGGTGGTAGCCAGCCAGGGGAGTACGAAAAAACCTTAACACCATCCAAACTGCAATACTAATGTAGCCTTAGAATTAAACGTGGGACTTCGGTGTAAGAAGCGGCAAACCATTGCGCTACGGAAGCAGTTAAAAGGTAAAAAGTCAGCGCTTCTTTTGTAATATCAGTTTTAAAGTTTGAAGATAAAAGTTAAAAGTTGAATATGACGTGTAGTGTATGCAAATCTTTAAAGTTTTGTTGCCATCTGTCGAAAATTAAATATTAACTAAATTAATTGGTGCCCAACCATTTAAATTAACATGTTAATCAAAAAAAATCATAATAATCATTATAACATTTAATCATTTAATTAACAAAAATAGCTTGTACTTTGTTACATAAAAGGTGAAAATGAAATTTAAATTGAATAACTTAAGAATAACTATATCAAAATTTTATAAGGTGTTTAACAAATATTTTTAAATTTATTAGAAAATTTTTAATACAAAATCGTAATAAGTGAAATTGCTAAGAAACCAATTTGTCTTTTATAACATTAAGTCGCGCTCAAAAGTTTTATTTTATAATTAAAGTAATTTAGGCATATGATAATTATAAATTGTGAATAATACTTATTATGTTCTGTTATGTTTATAATACAACACTATATGACAGGATCAGTAATGATTATGTGTCTGAATGTTATATTCAAGATATTTATGTACGTATTAATTATAGTACGCAATAATTATTACATGTCTTATATTTTGGGTACGCTAATGTGTAAAGTTTGCGGCTGTGTTGTTAATAATGTGGCACGTTGCCAGCAAGACAGGCTTTACCTCTCGCCAATCAGGGTGAATTTCGCTTACATTTCATCCATTAACGTCAGGAATCAGTGTAACGTAGAATTGAACGAGCTTGTCCCTCACTGATACGCATCTTTAATATTTCTCTTCGATTACTGAATAGATATTTTTTTGAATTTACGCTTATAACCTGTTAACTCTGTAGAAAGCTTTTATAAATTATCAGTAGTTCTCTTAATAATGATTCTGATACAGTATAATACTGATAATTTTACAGTATCATGAAAAATTTTCTGTTTTTAACAAATATCCGTGATATTTTATTGTCTAGCAATTTTCCGATAACAATGTTTTCACATCGTCAAAATAATGGCATATTTAATAAAAACCTGTATTAAATATGGTCATAATTGGTACTGATATACAGTTTTCATTTGTAAAA
>DWQX01000668.1:0-38018 GCA_018245475.1 Pharmacophagus antenor
TACCAAGATTGGTCAAAAAAGTTATAAAAAGTAAGGGAAGATTTTTCGACGAAAAGTTAGTTTAAATAATATATATTTTTTTTTATTAATAATAATGGCAATTATTATAGTTTTTAAATTATTGTATGTTACATAATAAGTTCCCTATTTAATAAGGTAAATTAATAATTTGTAGAGCACTAACTTTTGGAGTTTTATTTCATATTGTAATTTTTTCAAGGTGGTCTCAAACTTTTGGCCGGCAGTGTACAACCGAATACCCGGGCGCTTCTCGCCGCCGCGTATTGCGTCACAGGCGTATGATAGTCGTGGTTAGAGCCCGCGTCTCGACTTCGATTATCACGTAGCTCGCCACTTGACAGTCAGCCTAAGCCAGCTTCTCTGGCCAGTGTAATATATTGGAGAGCTCACGGATCCCCGGATCCGTGGGCCAGTTTCGATGAAACTGCAAGAGTCGTCAAAAAGACTAACAGCGCAAACTTCGCCGAATCCAGCAGCAGCAGCGCAGCTTCAGGATCAAAATATTGATTTACAACATATCTCAATTAACACCATCTCAATTTTGCTAATTTTTATTATTTGAGAAAAGTTATCTAATAGTAAGGATTTAATTCTCTTTTCAATAAAACAGTTGCATTGTTGAAAGAATTGACAAAAAAAAATGTTACATTAAAATTTCTCCTAGAGTTTTTATAACCTTTTTTAAATGACATTTATAATAGAAAAGAAGGGTTCGTAAATATTTTTTTATTTCACGTACCGCTATAAAACTGTAAATCTTCGTCGTACAAGCAGCTGACTTAATTTTATCGCTAGGAAAGTTTTAAGAGATCTTCTGTGGCTTCGTGTTTCCACGTGTACCCCGAAGGCGCCCTACACGTGGAAACTGGCACGCGTACCCTATCAGTTTAGTTCGTAGTAATGTGATTGTATGTAAAGTCATTACATTGTGATTTAAATAGATCTTCCTTACATTTTACTAAAGCAAATTCAATATTTTGTGTTTACTGCTTGCCTTGTATCTGGTACATTTTGGTAAGGTTTTTTAAACTTACCTGGCTAGCTAATACTCTCAATATCAATCTGCTGCTATAACAGCATTGCAGTGTTCCGACACTCATACATGTTAGAGCCAAATCTACTCTGGCTGTACACACTTCTCCACCTATGGCCTAATTGTCACTTAACAACTGGTGAATCCCATAACCGATAATAAAATATGGTTTCTGGAATTTTATTGTCTACAGTAGTTCATAGTCAATTTTTACTTCAGTATAGAGGCGATACAAGCAGAATGCTTATTCATCAAAAAGAGAAACGTACGTATGATAGTACAAACAATTTATGTCTTCCTACCGTCACTTCCTTCTTACCATGTGTCTTCAGACTATGTCTTCTATTAGTTCATTTACATATACATATACTTATAATACTACCAAATCTTGACACGATAATCTTTTTACATGGTTTAATGGCAAATAATATATTATAATTCCCTTCGTTGGTTACTCACCTTATTTATTTTTATAAAGATAACTTTACTACACTACTACACAGCTGATATTTCAATGTGCTTCAATTTTTTGCTGGCATTTTTTGGCAATATCTGTTTAAATTAATCAGCGTTTAGTAATATGCGCTTTTCCAACTTAAACCATATCGTTACTAATACTACACTTGAAACTAAATGAGATTGTGTAAACATCGAGCGGAACAGGGTCCAATCGAACACTCCATTAAGAAAAGAGGTTCTAGGGTCTTCTTCATACACAGTATCTATCTAAAAGTACTATTGCTAAAATAAAATATTTATTTAATAAATCTATTTAAAATAAATTTTTCACTATTTGATTATTTTCCAAAGCTACTAACAGACTGTATTGCAAATATTTGTCATTATTATCCTATGAATAATGAAAATAGCTTTTCAATAATAATGTGGTAAACTTTGTTAAGTTAATTAGATAATATTTCCATGAATAATTACAAAGTTTATTTTCTTCTAATTTCCTCCAAACTTATAGTGCATTCAGTTTTAATAACTTCATGAGAGTTATTTTAAGTTAAAAATAATTACATAAAATAACAATAGCCCATTTTGTGCTTTGCTTACCTTTATAAATACAAAAAATAGGGGAAGGTGAACATGATATTTTACTGTTGCTAATATCATGTAAGTGCTTTGGCCAAACATGACAATAAGGCGCAGGTAAGAACATATATGTAATAAAAAATTGGGTTCTCTGGTTTAACGAATAAGGTGGTAAGTCACGTGACATCTGTCATTTGATTATTTGAAGTGGTTCTTTTAAACGATACACATTAATGTTTGGCACATTACTAGTAAATGTAACAATAAAGTTTGATAATTTTAGGTATTAATATATTAACGAAAGCAAATAAAAAAAAATGAAAACTAGGCATTCTGTTCTAAACATTTATTTTTATTCCCGGGCCACAGGAGGACGGTGGTAAAATTTTTCGAACCCACCTGGTTCCATATTAATGTGCAGCCATAACAGCATCGCTGAGTTTCGGCAGTCAAACATGTGCCAAAAGTATTCTGGATAATTTAACATACGTAATTCTTCTCAAGAGCTTTTATTAAAAAATAAAATAAAATTAATTTCCTGCAAAACTAAGTATTTTATTATTTTATTTTGTCACTTAAACTATATGCATTTAATTAACAAAAATATATCGCAAAATTCATTACTAGTTCGATAATACAAAGTTAAAAACTGTAGTATATTTTACCCATGAATAAAAATAACCTATCGTTGTTTGAGTGTTACCTTACATAGTTTAGTTGTTCTTACTTAGAAATGAAACGCTGTAAACTATAGATAAAGGAACAGAAGAGGTTCCGAACTAAATAGTAAACTCAAGTCAAAAACTAAATAGTTCTCAATAGGAGAATCAGGAAAGCAGTTGGTAACGACAGACACTGTATTGTGTAACCCTAAAATTTTAGGCTTTGTTTAATTATCATTCCATAATATTTTAATTACTTATTGTAACTATAATTTTCGTTACAAACGTTGCATAAAAAAAATATTAAGAATATGAAAGGTATTTTTTATTCTTGTCGATATAAATTGAATCATTTTTTGTAGAATGTAACTGTTCTGATCGAAGGTAATTTTAAAAACCTTTTCTTCTATTTTCTTACTACGTAAAATGTGTTGTTATATTTTTGGCATATTATTAGATTTTTCAGCTAAGCTTATTTATTACAGATTATCAAGCAGTTCGTTAGCTAAGGTAATGTTTTTTTTATGACAATTTTTCACTTATTTAATATTATTTCAGTAAATTTTTATTTAAGTAAGTACCTTAAAACAACATGGCTGTGTTAAAATTACCAGGTAAAGCAATAAGTTGTTACCAAATTATTAAAAGTTTAATTTTATAAATTTTATTTGCATTAACTATCTAAGTCCGAAGGTATGAATCAAAAGTTAATTTGTTCATTATGAAGTTACACTACATAATTTTATATTGGTTTTGCCAAACATTTTTGAAATATTTGTCGCATAGATCTAACGTTAGGGTGCTATGTAAGGCACAACTTAAGATGGCTCTTTTGAGATCTGACGATCTTTCCACTTCTCTTTGGCTTGTGACAGAACAATAGACCCTTTAGTTGCAAATCTCAAGATTAAATCAATGTTCTAATATTAATCTCTCTACCTAAGGTCAGATATGTTTATTGAGTTTTGAACATTTGTTTATATTATTACGTAGTATGTTTATATAATATGATTATTGTAAAAATATTGAATAGAGAATAGACATTACTTATAAATGCAAATGTAATAAATGACCGGTACAAGAAATAGCATTAAAATTAAGAGTGAATAATATTTAGTATTGTAGTATAATACTTTGAAATTGAAAAACATAAAAAAACCTATAATAAAATTCAAGTAACTGTTACTTAACTAATGAAAAAATTGCATGACATCAATCAAAAGGTGACAATATCGAAAAAAATATTCGAGGTTAGTTAAAACATATGTTTTAAAACTTTAAATTTAACTACCTATTAGAGTTAGATTTCGATTAGAACTTTTGAAAGAATTATAAAGCTTTGGTTTATTCGCGATAAATTTCTGAAAACCCACTTAATTTTTTTTAACTTAGGTATGGGAAATTGAAATGTAAAATTTTGTTCACACAGATTGAATCGTTACGGTTTTATTTTAATAGTAGCAAAAATCACGGTCTTTGTTCAATCAAATGCAATTACGGGAAATTGAAAAAGACATTGTTTTCATTTTTATTGTCACAACAACGTTGATTATTCCCTTTGACGATTGGGACAAGCTTATTGCGTGCATTCAAGCGCCTAAAATATAATTTGTTTTTTTTTTCCACTACGTAGATATTTTACTATAAGAACAATACGAAATCAAATCATAAGTATCTTTTTGTAGGGTCCAAAATTTTGTAAAAATTTTGTTTTAGCCCTAAAACAAGATCAAGTACTTGATATAAAATATTTAAGATTGTTTTCCTTTAATGGCAATATTTTTTTTACCATTTACAGTGTGATTGTCACTTAAGATCATGTGTCTTACGATTGAAGTCACTGGATCCGCTTATCCATTGTCTCCATCACTATATAATTTGTTTTTTTTTGAACATATCAGAATTACACATAAAATTACAGTAACTGACTCGTGTACACCTCGTAATTGTCTTAACTGATATCGAAATAGTAAATGAATAAAGTTAAGTAATTGACTGCCTTTGCCGCGCAATGCTTTACCCGCTTGACTTGTATAACGGAGGTCCTCGGTTCGATATCCGGCCCACAAGAGTAGAATCTAGATCGCGGTAGGATTTTTCGAATCCTCCTTGCTAGCTACCCACAATGTTAATATGCCGCATAACATAACAGCATTGCTGTGTTCAAGCAGTTATACATGTGTCAGCCAGAGAGTGAGAGATATGTATGTATTCTAAACGAACACGCTTCACCATCTATAGCCTAATTATCTCTTAACATCAGATGAAATCGAGCCCAATTATTAACCCATAACCGATATAAAAAAGTTAAAAGTAACATTACCCTACAAACAGATAGAAGTACTAAACTAAATAAAATAGGGTTAGCTATAAGATAAATAAAATGTAAATAAACAAGGAATATGTTTTAAGAAATAAGGATACAGAATTTAGAACGAATTAAAAGTGTGAATATGAATAGAAAACAGTGTATAGAACTAAGAAGGATCGATAGTGGAAGATCAATAACAAAGGATAAATGAAGGAATACAACAGAATAAGATTATAAAATAAAGATAAATTGTGAGTTACTTTAATATGATACTAAATAAACAAATAGGAAAAAAAGTAACCCAGCAGAGCAGTTCCCTGAAAAATAATATCAGAGATGGAGCAGAAAAAAAAACAACAGATGTTAGAGGTAAAATGTTCGCCCATTGCCGCTAAAACAAAATTGGGAACAGCTAACCTAACAAAACATAGGAGTGATTGTGATGTTAATAAACATGCTTAAGTAGTTTTAGGGGTAAGTTATAACTTGTCACCGGACGAGGCTGCATAATTTTTACAACTCCCAACTAATTTTCGGGATAGTAATTGGCCATGACCATGACCATGAAAATATATGGAAATAAGATAAATATACGGTCAAAACAACATTTCAGAGGTATATCTTATTATTTTTAAAAATATTACATAATCTTAATTTTAAAAACAAACTTCATAGTTAACACTGTAAATCAAGTAACTCGTGGCTGAAGCGAGTAAACAATAATATTTCAATGTAAAATAAAATTTAAAAGTATCAACTAAAATCCTAGCAACGTATAAACTCAAGCGGAGCGCTGTTTATTTCCACTTCAAATATCGAACTCGATTGCGTTCTGCTTAATTGCCACTTGCTGCCTTCATTTTCATTTCAGTCCAAATATTTCAGCAAAATTTAGAAACCGTTTTATAAGGTAAAGCAAAAAGTTTAATTTCTAACATAGATGAGAAAATTAAAAAAAATCTTTACAAAAGCAGTATTTTCTACTACTTCAGTAAAAAGGATTTTATTGTTCATTGATAATTATGGTATAATACTTTATAAATATATATATAGTTTATTATAATTATTACATAGAATTTCAATCAATTGAAAAATATACTATAATGATAAAAAAATATATATTACAGTAATAAATGTACACATTTTTTTAATAGATAGTAGTAACATATATCTTGCAAAACCATCTTTTGACGGTATTAACAGTAGGTTCAAGATTTAATAACCGGATAATTTGGAATGGCAATGTATTTGAGTTATAAACTAAATTAACTAATGCTTATCTGAATAAAGCTTAGATAGAATATATCTTACATAACTTAGATCGAATATAACTTACTGCTTGCCATGTAACGTGGACGACCCGGGTCCAATTCCCGGGGCACCGAAGTAGTGTAGTCTGGATGGTGGTAGAGTTTTACGAACCTGCCAGGTTACCTACCATCTTCAATGTTAACGACAGCTTTATTGTCTTCGGGCAGTCATAAATGTGAGGGACAAAAGTATTTTGGCATATACTTTTGACAATCCGCGGCGTCATTGTCCTAGGTATAATCGAGGACAAACTAGCCCGAAACTAATAAAAAGAACAATATTCTCTGAATTTATAAAGAAAAATGAAAAACCTGTCATCGTCACAACCGATATTTAACTTTTGGATATACTTGTACATATTGGATATGCCTATGTAACATTTTTTTTTAATTTATATTATAATGCCATATTTAAAAAAAAATTAAATATGATATTTTATCAGTCCCGAGAAAATATTGTAACTTCAACTTAAAAATCATGATAATATGCTATTTGTTAAAATAAAAATGTGTACGTGGCTCTAAGTGCGTAAATACAAGGACAATGACATAACTTTAATAAATGTGCTGTAATATCATGCACAATGTAGATACACTAGAAAAATTTTTCACACAGAAGGTATTTTATTAAATTGGTATAAAATTACATCATTAAACCAACTGCTTTTCTCCTTTTTTTTAGTTATAATTTCACCTTATTTTCGTTGATGTTAACGATATTGATAATAGAGAGAGAATTTCAAAATGAAAGTCTGTGCCAAGCAAGACGTTTTCTCGAAGGAAACCGATAATCTTGTCTATAAGAATGAGGCGCTAGTTAGGTTGTCTACACAAGAGCACAGTGCGCTCGTCGCCATAAGACTTATGATGTCAAATCTCGTTAGTGGTGGAATTTCACTACTTACAACGCTTTATGACAGCTTCAACCATTTTCATAAATATATTCGTTAACATAGTTTTTGGTTGTAATCAATGTGGCTTATTATAAAATACACCTGTTTGTATACAAAGAAAAGTAATTTAAGTCAAAGCTAAAACACATATAGAATATGAGCCGGGAATTCGTGATTGTCTACAATGTTCTTCTGTAGTTACATAAAAAAAAAACATTTATTTTATTCGACTACATTTTTAAATTACAAACAATTTGCGCAGCTCGTGTGGAGTGTTTGTTAAAGAAACTAATAAAAAAAAATAAAGAAAAAGATTTAAAATATGATACATTTTTTTAATTATGTTGGCTTATTGGACCTACTTATTTCCACTGTTTTTAACAGGTAAAAAATAATGTTACATAAACATTACTCATATATAAAAATTATATTCATACCCTCCGAAAAAATGAGAGCTTTAATTAATAGTATGTGTGTATAATGCCTGCGGCATTTTGGAGGATATCAGGCAGTGGGCAGACGAGCCCAAAGGCGGACTAATCACGACCTGATAATCATAGAACATACAAATCGAACATACAAGCACACACCGGCTTTCGCTTTGAAGGACTCTTCAAGTACGTAGCCGGGATAGTGGAGGTAACTTGTGTCAGCGGGAGGAAATATTTGCGTCTCCGTCAGAAACAACATTGCCGGTCGTGCTGTCTCAAGATGTCGGTGGACAGCTTTGAGGTTGGAATGGAATCCGCGTATGTTGCAGATCTCAACCTCAAACAGCGGGGGAGGCGTGGGATTGTGCACCGCTATACAACCAGGAGACGTCAAGCGAGAGGCGTTGTTGCGACATATAAAGTGTGAGCTGCTAGCCACGCCGGTGGAAAGATAGCTCGCGAATCACCGGATTCGCGAGCCAGTTTCGATGAAGCTGTAATAGTCGTCAATAAGACTAACAGCGCAAACTTCACTGAATCCAGCAACAGCAGCAGCAGTCGCTGGTGGAAGTGCCTGCAAAAGAGAGTCGTCGAACCGCCGAACGTCCCCGGGAATGGCCGTCGGGACACACGGTCCGGTCACCAGTCGGTACGACGGTTCACCCCGAAACTAGGCGTGGCGTGATAGGACAGCCTCGCGAGCTGGTTAGGCACGCTTGAGCCCCTGTACTATATCGCCGGCGGCCAGCGGGACAGCCGTCTCTACGGGTCTCCTTAGCCGACGAGTCGACGCAATCCTCCCGGTATCGGCTCGATGAAAGCACTTACTGGATCGAAGAAATGTCGCGACAACGTTCACCCCGGCTCTGATTGTACGCTGGCTGAACCCGAAAAGCAACCGACAAGCTGGCACTTCACGGTTTGTTCACCATGCGCGCGGTGTTTACTAACCAATCAGACATAAGCCCTACCTCCAGTGGAGTAGATCATCACTCGAGGATCCCATTAGTCGCCTCTTACGACACACATGGAAAGAAAGGGGCGGTGAATAGTCCGTGCTTATAACCAATTATAAAAAATTGTAATAATAACATTAATGAATTCCTATCAAGAATGTAATTTTGTATATTAATAATGGAAAATTCGAAAATTTTCAACCGCCTTTATTTTTGTATATACTTAATATCAGAAATAAAGAAAAAGATTCCAATTCGAGTCATTATTTATATAACATCCTATATCAAACACGCAAGAAAGTATTTTAATTCGCAGATGTTTGAAAACTTTCTATCGAAACTTTACCGAAGTATTTGCGTTTACCATATTCCATTTGTTTGATGGATTGAAGAAGTTTATATTAGATCATTACATAATGGATTTCATATTTTCTATAGAACTACATACAAACATAGGCTTTCGCTTTTTACTTATCAATACTTTCCGAATGCGTCATTACATTTCGTCATATTATTCTTCATGTTATCTTGTTCTCTATTTGCGAAAATATACACATTGCGCTTCGTTGCTAAAAATTTTCAATAATTATGCTGAAATTTTTAGCAAACTTAAAAAAAAAATACAAAGAATACGATTTTATGAAATAAGAAACACGTATTTACGCGTACATTCTCGTAGTTGCCTGTTATTATTTAAGCGGACAGCGCTTGTGCGTTAGCGTTGATAGCTTCTATGGTTGCACGAGGACATATCGTGGACGTTCAAATTAGCTGAAACAATGTCTTGCTTTTTCATTGCAATTATTCAAAACAGATAATGTAATTGTAAGTAATAAAAAAGACGATAAAACTTGATTCCGGTCAGACCTTATTAATACTTATTAGACCAGCGGGGACAGCGAAGTAGAATTTAAATATGACATTTTAGAATATGAAGTATTTGGTATTTATAAATTTATTTAATTATCAACAATACTCCAAAAATAATAGAATGAAATTACAAAATGATATAGTTATGTTCAGTGTTTATTCAAAAATGTTAGTACAAGCGCTAAATATTTATTTGTATAATTTTTAATTTTCTTTCAAAAACTTTATAATTAACTCATTTACTAATGCTTTTAAAAAGTATTTTTAAGGAGCATGAACTGTGAAACGTAATAGTTGCATTAAAATTGAATGAATATTTATTATTTCACATTTTTAAAGAACTGTGTAGAAATAAAAAAAAATCACACGAGGTGAGACTGTGAATAATATAAATAACAACAATAAAAATTAAAACACATATTAAAGTTATTATGTTTTTGTTAAAATTGTTATTCGAATTATTAAATTTATGTATGAACCATTTCCTAAAATTATGGAAATAACATGTTTTTAAACTTGCTTTCGTTACGTCGAAAGTAAAACGGTTCGGGTATTGATTATTACTACGACAGACGTACAAAAACATTTTGTTTGCATATTTTTCTAATCCATAAACTGTATGATAAACTAAAGGCCCTAGCATTGTAGCTGTATCTTATAACTAGAGGTCATAATTTATTACAATATATTGCGCATTAATGCTATCAGTCATTATCAAACTTTTCAATACTTTTAAACAAAGATAATAATAGCATTCTAGGTCGATACTATTAGCGTACAAAAGTCAAGGAAACATAACTTTTATAAATAATAGAAGCAGTTTGAATATTAAGACATATTCTTGTATTTATTTATTTTTTCAAATTTTAGACAGGTGTTTTTCATACCTATCTGGTGAAATACATTATCCCGTACAGACATTGGTAATCCTATTTCAACACGGGTCTTGTAACACCTGTAGAAAAACAAGCAAACCATCGAACGATTGGTATTTTGGGAATATATATAAATATTACTTTAGTAATTTGTTGATTTGAGCAAAAATTACATTTACTTATGACATGTTATAGTAATAACGATGTTATGAAACATGTGATATTTATATTTACATATTATCATAATACACAACCTGTGGACAATGGTTAGTCTTTGGAATTATCTACTAATTAACCTTGGGTGATAGTATGTCTATATTAGCGTCACGAATGCTTCGAAATGCCAACGTAGTAACGCTTACACTCCACTGCTTCGTTGCAAAAATAGACGTTATTCGACTTAGACGGTCTCAACTAAGATATATCAAACAAAAGAAATATATATTGCAAAGAAAATCATAACATTTTTATAATTTATACTGATTCATGTTGGTTAATTTACGAATGTCATTAAAGAGCAGTAAGTTACGGCATTCAGTGTAAGACCTTCCCTCCTCCACCCTCCATCGTCATTGGTATTTTTCCTGTCCTTTACTTATTTAAATTTTAACTATATAGTAAACTTCTGTTTTTAAAATAATATTTTTAACTATTATAGATAATAATAATAAATATCATCGTCAACCTTACTAAGCGATCTGTTCACAGATTACATTTTTTATTATTAGTAGTTTCTACTTTCTCATAATAAAAAAGTTAACTGACAGTACTTCAAGTCATTATTCACTGACCCAATAGACATCTAAACCAATTAACATTTATTGGAAATTAGAATGGAACCATTGTAAAAACCGGAAGTGTTTCATATTAAAATTGAACATATTTAAAGAGTAAAGGTCTCCACAAATCTTTTATTATGAATAATCGGATAACATGGCTTAAGCATTAACAAGTATTTTGGATTTTAAATATCTGCTACTTTTAAGACTAAGTACATGAACAAATATTAAGTATTGATAAAATATTACTCCATTCAAACAAACAGACGTTTTTTTGATTACTTCCATGGCGCAGTGGTGTACCCGCTTGCCTTGTAACGCGGAGGTCCGGGGTTCGATTCCCGCACCACAGGTGTAGTGGAGGCTGGATGTTGGTAGGGGTTTAAAATACTTTAATTAATTTCTATAGTTCACTGAGAAAAATAAAAAGAAAGTAAATCATCGCGACAGAGTTAATATCTGTGGCTCTTATAGCTTTTCTTCAAATTATGTATTCTTTTGCGATCGGTCTATCCGCAACTGACCTGCACACGATATGACATAGATGAGTTATTTGCAGATCTCTAATCGTATGTTTCCAGGCCAGTGAACTGCTCTCTACAAGCTTGAAACGACGACAACGCAAAAGATTGCCGATGTAGTGTATTCCCTTTAGATGACTTATTTTTATTTCTTTGATTTTAATTCATCGATGGTCGGTTGTCTTTCATTAATAGCTATAACTCTTTAATGATACCACAATAAGTTAATTAAATACTCGTAAGAAGAAATGTACCTCTTTTTATAGCAAATAAAATCAAAATCATTAAAAAGGAGATCGCCCATTTTATAAAAAAAACTGATTAAATTTTTTTAAATAAATATATTCCAGTGTGGATAGATAATCACTTTTACTATTTTACATACAAGTCTAAATTTACACACAGTAATGATAACAATGTTCATATTTATACATACATGTAAAATAAAAAAGAAGAAAAATGATGATGTAATAAATTCAAAAGAATAAAAATTCATTATTTGCCTATTTATCAGAGAATAGTTTGATCAATAATATTCTTACAAATAAAATCTTATATTTCTAATGTCTTTAAGATGTTTTACCTGAACGTTCGAAACTGAGACAACCTTTTCTCGTAGTTAACAATTTGTTTACTTTTACACCTGTTGAATTTAATTTCTTTTTACTACGACTGCCTCCGTGGCGAAGTGGTTTACTATTTACCTTGTATCGCAGAGGTTCGATTCGTAGTGTAATCTGGATGGTAAGGGTTATTCGAAACTCGAAGTGACCACCCCTAATGTCAATCTGATGCTATAACAGCGTTGCTGCGTACCGACAGTAATACATTTAAGAATCATACGTATTCTGGGTGAACACGCTTCATCATATACGGTCCCATTATCATTTTACCTAAAATAAAATCGAAGTAGTATTAACTAATAAAAATCATACAAAAGGCAAAGTTTATTTCATAAAGTATATAAAATATTTTTTGTATCACATCATTATATTAATGTGTATATTCTTAGCTACAAAAATTTTGGCAAAAATTTAGAATGCTTAAATACACAAAAAATGTTAATATGTCTATGCTCGAAAGCCCAAAACTAAGGTATACGTTCAGGTAATCTTCAAGGTAAGGCTTCGGGCAGAATTACAAAATAGGAGTACATAGATTGTAATACACGTTCATTATCTAGATCCAATGCAAGATAAAAGACAAAGTGCAAAATAGATTTTGTTTTTTAAATGTAATAGGCAAAACCTTAATTCATAGATGATGTAAACATTTAACTAAACGAGTAGTTTTGTAAGAGTAATAAATCATTTATGTGTCACTAACAGATTCCAAATGTACAGAGCGGTTCATCATTTCTAGTTGGAAATTTGATCACAGGAAACTAATTAACGTGTTCTGTTGCATGAACTTCTATATCGCTACTACATTATAGCATAGCTGTCAAAAGATGATGATGTCATATTTATCATTAAACCATTACGCTAACAAAAATTTGTTAAAAATACGTCTTAATAATTTTAATATTTCATCCATTCGCTCGACAATACTAAGATATTAGAAAAATTCAATGTTTTACCACCGCATCTAGTTTTTTAACCAAATGTACCAGTGTAGCTTCAAAAGCCCCTTTGAGTCCTATAAAACTAGTGACGTAATAAAAGTAAGCTAGGTTCAGGCTCGCACGCAGAGTAAAAATTAAGTCTTCTCAAATTTATAACCAAATGTTGTAAAACATAAACCTCACTGAAAAGTATTATTGTCATTAAATAATATTATCGCGTTATACAAATTTACTAATAGTGAAGAACCTAAAACTAATAGTATATACTACTTTATTTACTGAATTTATTTCGAATTATTTAAAAACGGTAACAAATTCTAAATTTATTAATTTTACATCTGTTAAAACAAATTATTAACACATGAATTATAAATTTTAATCTTAAGGGTTAATTTATTTTTCATACGTGTATATTCATTTCATCGCTTTATGCAAAGAATGCGTTAGATTCAAATCAAAAATGTAAGAGAGCAATAGTCATAATAGCATTTATCTGCCATAGAATTTAACGCTTCGTAAATAAAATTACTTTAACTCTCACTATGGTGAAGCAGCTAATCATCAAGCCCTGTAACACGGTGATTCCAGATTCCGTTACCTTGGCGTCGGTTAACAATCTAAATGAAAAATCTATACACTACGGTTTGTGTCTTTCCAATGAAGTTTAAGAGCGGCTGACATTTAAAGTGTATTAACAATAAAACGCCGTTCCATATGTACATTTGTGTTAATATCCTTTGTTGTTCGTCGTTTCTGTTCGCGTTTATGCTACCTACATATTTACGCTTGCATGCATTACATAATTACACTTAGATTAAAACTAAACCACCTGTAACGTTTTCAACTTCCCGGTACAATAAAGAAGTATAGCAGCGTGTCGTTACGTATTATGGATGTTTACTGTTTATTTAGGAATGTAACAAAGTATATGTAATGTTTTTATAATTGATCAACGTTTTAATATAAGCTTTGGTCGATCTTCCAGACGTCTGATATTATATATATATATATAAATAACAAAGCCACGACTGATCCACTTAATATATCAACGCACGGCGTAAACTTCTGAACTTTTTTTTGAGTCAAATTTGAGGGTGTTTTTTTAAGACATGTAGGATTTACTAAGAAGAGTTTTTGGTATCCCTCCATTAAGGGAGGAAAATGCGACGTTAAAATTTCAATGAAACTTTTTATTTTATGAATCGATAGACTTGAAAATTGATACATATACTAGAGGGAAATAATTCTTAATGTTTAAATAAAAAATTATTAACCTCAAAGAAGCGAAGAGTAACGGCTAGTTACATATATAATACATAAATACTGAACTTTTTATTTTAGTATTCAGAATATTCCACAATACGTTTCTTTTATTTAAAGTCCTTTTTATTAAAGAATAACATGAATGAACTTTAGCGTTAAGCACTATATAGGTGATGTGATTAAAGACTTTAAACGGGACGCCACAATATTATCAGGCACGTACTGATAGTTACGTCACTATAAAAATAATAATGTAAGTGCTTGACTACGTGCAAGTAATAATGCAAGAACTTGCGTAGAGAAATTATTATGAAAATGCCCTTGCGGAACATTCTCTCGATAATGTTCTGTGTAACAAACGCCGCTCAAAGCGGCTTGACAGACTGAAATAGTGAATCAAATTTTACTACATTTTTAATGAGGTCCTTACAAACAACGAAGCTGGTTGACATTTTTGTTATTAGGCAATAAGAATCAGACATTGTCTATTAGATCTATTCTATGATTATTTTAAGGTGCAGCGTGTATTCAATTTTTTAAGAATTTTTAGAAAGTTCGTACATTTAGTAATTTCTCATAAATTGCGCAGAGTAATAACCCCAGGAATTTAAAATTTTGAAACTTGTTATTTTTAATCTTTTAAATTAACATCTGGCCTGATCAGTTTTGAAAATATGCAAACGTAAATGTGACACGGAGGTAACATTTTTGTAATAAATCAACACAAATTTTATTATAATTTGTTATACATCATTATGGCTAGAGTTTTGTAAATTTCAGGCACTTCCTTGAATTCCTATAATCTTTCATAGAATATTTTTTTCATACACGAAAGAAAATAACTTATGTTTATTCTCCATCACAAATTAAAAAAGTTGAGTAGTATATTTATTATCGATAAATCATTCAATTTATCTGAACACATTTAATTTTTGTATATTGTAATTTCCAGGGTACAAAGTTTATAAAGAAAGGATTAATGCAAACCCCACATAAAATTCACAAAAGAAAATACTTCTTAAATCTTTCATAAAATAATCTTGAATAACATAATGTATTTGAAAGTTAAATTTAATTTTAATCAAATTATAAAACAATATTAATCTTCTTAACAAAAAATATTTTATGTGTAATATAATATATAGGTAATTATTGTTTTAAGCTTTGTCTTTAAGCAAGATATTAATTACGAAATCGATAAATCACTATATGATTGTAATGTACCCACTACTAAGTTTAGAAATTTAATCGAATATAAATCATTTTTATAAATCAAAGTGAATGAACCTTGATAAATTTAAGTTATATATATATATATGTACATGTTAAAAGAATAAGTAGAGCAAATTTTAAAATAAAAAATATATGTAAAATACGTTTTCAAAAATAAACTCTATACAAAAAACAAAGTAAATATACTACTGAAAACAAAATAAGGGCCACTAGTTTATTTACATTTAAGTGCATTTTAGTAAAGTGAAAGTAACTGATACAACTGAACATTATATTGATATTACCAACTCTTTGGTGTTTGATTTTGAAAAGTATTAGCCATCATTTTATTAAAAAAAAAAATTATTGTATGTTACTTTTATTTTTCTTCGATTGCCTTCTTAATTTATTTCGGTTATATTAGGAAAAAAGTTATACTTTTTCAATTTTAATTGATTCATTTATCATCTCTCGTTAATCATGCCACTAGTATAAAAGCACATGGATACAATTACAGCAACCAGAGCCATAACTATGATTCATGAAGGACGTTCTCAACATTACGTGGGTTTGCAGATGGGTTTTTCTCGAAGAGCTGTCCGAAATGTATGGAATTGCTTCCAAGAGACCGGCAGTGTTATCAGAACACCCGGTTCAGGTAGAGTTCGTGTAACAACGGCGCACAAGGATCGGTACGTCCAACTAAATGCTCGTCTTGATCGTACAGTAACGGTTCGTAAGTTACAACACTACCTACGGCTGACAACGGGCACAGGTATCAGTGATCAAACCATACGTAATCGATTGCAAGACCAGCAAATATCAAGACAAGTTGTTTGAGTTCTTCTGACCAGGGTTCAACGTGCAAACCGTTTAAGATTCTCCCTTCAGTATTTGGACTAGGGGAAATCAGTGGGGCAAGGTGCTTTTTAAAGACGTTTAAAAAACAATTAACGTTAAAGTAATTTTTTTTAATGAAGATCGACGTGTTAGGATGTGGAGACGACGCGGCGAGTGGTTTTTGGAGTCCTGCACCCACAAAATTGACCGTTTTAGTGGTCCCAACGTAATGGTTTGGGGTGGAATTAGTTTACACGGTAAAACCGAGCTCACTATTTTAAATGCGGATTCCGTAACGGCAGAACGCTATATCGAGAACGTCATCAGGCCTCAAGTGATCCCATTTGCACAGCGAGTGGGGCCTGGATTCATCCTGATGCAAGACAATACCCGTGCATACACAGCTCGATCGACTTTAAACTTTCCAAGAAAGGTCTCATATTGAAGAGTTACCATGACCAGCTAACAGTCCGGATTTAAATCCAATGGAGCAATTGTAGGACCAATTGAAACGAAGAGTTAGAGAGAATGAGCGAGGGGTCTACAACCAACAGCAGCTGATTGACGCTTTAAAACGTGCCTGAGAGGAGTTCTTATGAAAACGTGAGGAATTTTATCCAGAGTATGCATACATGATTATTATTTTAAACAATTGTTAGCCTAAATTATAATCAATAACATTGTTTTGTAGTTACATAAGTTCAACAATATAATGTCTTTATTGTTTTTATGGTACAGCAAAAAAATGTAGTGGCCCTTATTTTTTTTGAGTAGTATATATTAAAACTATGTAATAGACGTTAAATACTAGTTAAAGTAAACGACACATATGTATCATTTCTTTTCATTGGGCATATATTTAATGTTAAACTTCTGGTACTCTCTCCGGATAACGACCAGGAATATAATCTGGGTTGTTAGGATTATATTCCCAAATGAGGTATTCAGGTTCATTAAGATATAGTGGTGGTATCTCCTCACTGGGTTCCCTTTCAACTCCGATAAGCGCCTTGTTACGTTCAAGAAGTTCATTTACTTTAGTTTGTGTTTCATCCGATATATCTGAAACCGTTTATTTCTAATTATTGTCAAATAGTGTCGAAACAGATATAGTTTATAATCATCCAATAAAATTTGAAAGGGTTCTACTTACGCGTTTTTCGCAAATCGATAGTTTGAATATTTTTATTTTGTTCTAACGCTCTAAGTAAAGTTACTTCCGCTTCACCTGACAAATCATTGGCTGCCATATCTAATCTGGTCAAACCCCTGTTTAAACTGAGAAGACCCGCCATCTGTGTAAGAATAATGTATACTAAGTGATATTTTTACAGCTTTAAGTAATTCATCCAAAACTCGTTTAATTTTTAAATTTAATTAACAGTGTCGCAAGTGGCAGTCTTTATATTTATGTATTATTAAACATACTACAATTGTACTTCATTAATATACTCACGACTTAAGCTAGTGAGCAATTAAATATAAATATTATGTTCGGATTAAAAGAGCAAAAGGAGTAAGAGTGGCTATAAAAATTGTTGAGCTAATGAAATAATACTTAGCTTACTAAAGCTAATGTAAATAATTAGGTATAACCAAAACAGAAACTGATATTAGCTAAGAAAACTTCATTAATGTTGGTATTAAAGTAATTCACCTATTTATATAGTTATAAGTCGATAATTGTTTCTGATAATGTAAATATAATCATTTTACGTAATCAATAATGTAGGTTGTAGTTTTTATCTTTTCCTATAATCAAGAAATACACTTGCACAGCATTGATACCTTTACCTAGTAATTTCTAGATCGTTTAAATTACAAAACAGAAAAAGAAGTGTTGAGACACTGATTGTTCATTTTTAATATTTTTGTTAACGATTAGCCAAAAGAATTACTTTGTGTGTACGAATCAGTGACTTATTAAAATCATTTAAAACAGTCTGACTTTTTTACAAACCTTTTCGGCGGAAGCTCCGCTAAAACCACAAGAGTTAACAATCAACGTCTGCGGCTTTTCTTTGCAGCGAACAAACGCTGCTGCAAAAATTGTTGCGCATTGCAATGACATTGGATTCAAACTAAAATCTGAAACAGAAAATGTTTTGAATTATGTAGAAATATGTGAGATATTCATAGTAATTATATTTACAGTCTCAGAAAATGCTACTGTTCATAGTAAAGGAAAACTCACCTAAACAACAGTAAAGATAGGTTTATTAAATGGCTGTTGTAATTATTATTTTTCCCGTAAAATAATACGTATAATTATAACTAAATAATATAAATGATAGCAAATGAATTTTATCTATTTATTTGTGACATAATTATAGAAGAATATATATACTCAATTATTAGATAAAATTATTACCTAAAAGTTCAATAGGAGCTGCTGGATTCATTTGCAAAGCGTACGCAATACCAGCTACTCCGACTTCTTTAAATCTATTATTAGCAATACGAATTCTCCTCACATTTTGGTGAACATATATGAATCCTCCGAGGGCTTTCATTCCGTAATCACCTATCTTGCAATGGTTAAAATCCAGTTCTTCAATAGTTTCTTTTTTCACAATATTTTGAAGAATGACTTTTGTTTTTGTACAGTCCAAGTTGCTGCGATTGATTCTGACAATCTTAATGTTAGGCAAATACTCAAGACCTCGACTCAGAGACTCACAATCTTTCACAGTAAATTCAAAGTATCGAGGTTCATAGTTGTCAGCGAGATTATTTAGCCCAAAAACAAGAGATATTTCCTGAAGGTTATATAATTTTCGCAACACTGGCTCCAATGGTATGTGATCATACAATTTAGGGACACTAAAGATACATGTGTCCTCAACTGCGTCTTCTTTGGGTATCGGTGGTGTTGGTTGACGTATTATTTGTAACTGATTTAGCCCTAATTGATAAATGTATGGACTCACCTGTAACAATATAGGTATTGCATAAATTGTGAATAAAATTAAAAGCTCATTTATCACAGCAAACTGTAAATAATTCCTATTACGTTTTCTGTTGAATTTAAACATTATTTAAGCGTATTTTTTAAACTAGTGTATAAATTAAAGTCCTTTCAAATGGGGGACATATAAAATACTATGTAAATACTAAATAAATTATGCTATAAAACAAAATGACTGAGGCAAAGCGATTTAAATAAGTGAAAACTGTCATGTGGTTTACGTGACAATAAGTATCCTATATGTAATATATTATAAAAATAAAATATAATTAAAATTATCATGTTACCAATGCAGCTAATTCAACAGCTTCGTCTTCAAGAAAAATATTAGGCCTAGCGTTCTCCAAATATTCTTGTAAGCAAACTGACAGATATTTTCCTTTCCAGAAAGTAACACCAAGCTCCACCCTAGATGGATAATTAGCGGCCAGTGATCTTTTCCAATACTGCTCATCCTAAAATATGGCGAAAGTTAATTATTTTTTACGTATTCTTTGAAATCTTAAAGATATACGTTTTAAAGTTCTCTTATGCAATAGGTTGGTATAAAATAATAATAGTTTACGGGTCGATTTATTATCAAGCGATACTTATATAACTATTCAATAAAATATTTTATAATACTACACTAATAATATAATTTATGTGTGAGATCTTTTATAATACTTATTTAAAATGTGACACGAAACCTTTATTAAAGGTACACTGAACTTCAAGGGTACATCAGGTGGAAATAAATCAATTAATATGTCTCGATCTTTCCGGAGTATAACATTGAGTGGATTAATTCGATGAAAAACCCTGGACAAAGAAAGTGCTGCAAAATAGGTCAGAGGCGCAGGACTGAAGTTATCGTCCCATTCAAAGTTTTCCGCTACTATTTTACGAGTAGCTTCACCAGTAGATTCTTGCATGACTTGCGATGTGCGATATGCATTTCTTGTGTTTGTCGATACTACGTAAGGAATTTTCATTTTTTAAATGCTATAAATTACTTTCTATTTTGCTCAAAATAATTTGCTTTTGACGTCGAAGTAAATGCAATAAAAATGACACTACTTATTGTCATTATCAGAACCATATTTAAAAAAATATTTAATTAAGTATTGTATAAAGGTTACACATAAATTAAGAGAAAAAGATATCGGATTTAAGAATAATTAGATGTCGAGAGACAAAAGTAATTCAAAATATGATTTATTTATTACTATACATTTTTTTTGTTGTTTACAGCTTAAATTGCAGTTTATATAAACGATTACATATGGACAGGTCAGAAGCCACATATAAACTAATATTTTGTAGACTAATTTTAAAGAATTACAAAGCAATAAAAAAATTATAATAGAGGTTTAGATAGTGCAAGGGGCGTGCGTGCATGTGTTATTATAGCTTAGCGAATAAAATTTGCAGCACATCTTTTTTAAACCATGATAAATATCAGTATTATAGAATTTCTTATTATAGACAATATTTAGACATCTTGTTATACAATTACGAGTATAATCGGTTATGGTAAAAGATGTCGCAAAAAAAGGTGTATGCCTTGTTCGTTTACCGTTCGTTTACGTCGGTTTTCCAAACTGAAGAGGCTATGACGAGCTCTGAATTTTTTATAGTCTTTGAGAAAGATATTTGCACGGAAGTTGATAAATTTTAAGAACAACTTTTGAATACACTCTATGGTGTTAATATGTACCGCGTAGTGAGGGTTCCAAAATTGAAAGGAGTACTCATTATACTTCTGACGTAAACGCACTATAATACATTCAAGAAAAAAATATTCGTAAAACGCTTCCTCACTCTGAGAATAAAATCTAAATGTTTATAAGCTTTATGGTTAACAGCTTGAATATGATAATTAAAAGTTAATTTGGAATCAAGTAGAATTCCAAGATCTTTTACGAGATGTGTTCTGGTGATTGCGACATTATTAATAACGTAATTATAAATAATCGGTTTCTTTGGTCTGGTAAAGCTTATAATATTACATTTGGATATATTAACTGAGATTCTATTAGTACGACAGTAAGTTGATAAAGCTTTATGGTCTTCTTGTACGTGTTGACAGTCTTGATCAGAAGTAATTTCGTGAAAAATTTTCTTGTCGTCTGCGAAAAGAAGAAACCCAGCATATCAAAAACTATGATTTATGTCAAAAAGGTATGCTACATATAGCAAATGCCCCAAAAGAGAGGCTGGGGAACTTCTTACTTTACAGGAAGGTTCCGTGATTTGTGGCCGCACACGTTAACAATCTGGCTCCTATTATTAATGTAGGATTCTAACCAGCGCAAAAGATTCTCTCGAATACCAAAGGCAAATAATTTTTTGATTAATATAATATGATCTACCCTATTGAACGCCATTTCGAAATCTGTATAAATTAAATCGACTTGCCATCGACTTCCATATCGTTAACAACTTGATACATGAATACCGCCAAGTTAAGTAGCCGAATGATATTTAATAAACCCATGTTGTCAATTTGTAATGTTCTGTTTTATGTTGAGGCAAATTGCATCATATAATATCCTTTCTATGATCTTTCCAAAGGTAAACAAAATGGATATAAGTCTGTAATGTTCAAAAGGCAACCCTTTTTATGGACTGTTATGACATTAGCTGTTTTCCAGGCCGATGGCAAGACGCCCTTACGAAAAGATCTGTTCAAAATTAGACACAAAGGTTTAGCCAAAGATTTTGCACATTTATTAATAAATAAAGGAGGAATTCCGTTTAAACCTGGTCCTTAATTAGGGTTTAGTTCTCTAAGCAGTCGAATGATTCGCTTTTCATTTACATGGATTTCTTGTACTATGAACGACTTGGAGTCTTCGAGATCATTCTTTTGAGTAATCACTAACATCATTATTAAAAATAGACTGAAAAATATTTGACAAAAACGTCATACATTTGGGTTTCGTTAACTAACACGGAACCATTGTACTTCATATTATTCGGATAATTGGAGCAATTTTTAAATTTTGATTTTACATATAACCAGAAAAGCTTTGGATTAGTTTTTATATATTCTTGAGCCTTTTTTAAGTAATTCTGAAATCATTTTTGTTGATTTTTTTTTTGTTTTGACGGGAACGAAGTAATATGAAAGCATTATAGTCCAAAGGGTACGATTACATAAAGCCATAACGCCTCCCCCTGCGGTTTTTGAGCCCCGGTCGCGTCTTAATATGTGGCTTATGATGACAAACAGTTCTTTTGCGTTGCCTTTTCTTTCTTCAGAATAAACAAAAAGTTGATATGCCAATGTAAATAAGTAGCAAAACTACAAGGTTAAAAACTTATGACTTTTAAATTTCTTTACCTTCTAAAGTTTCTCAGTTTCACAACTCTGTGGCGATATACTTTGAATATTAATTGAATAAACCTGTATAATTAAATAAAAACAACCAATGATTTCAATATACTTTGAAAATTCACCTATTAAATTCATCTATAAGTAGAACATGAAAATGCTATTGCTTACTCAGAAACTCTTATCACAACGCTACAGACAAGGCCATAAAATATTTTAATAAACTTTTACATAGATATTGATAAAAAATATTGCAGTAATCATTATTCGTTCACATTAGCCACTTCACCATTCTGCTTTCATATGAATTCTTATTTATATGCTGGCTCTATGCGTGTCGGACAAAGTCCGCGAGAAATACGCTTTCGGCTGTTTCCGTATGGTTTCGGAAAATATCGGGCGATACCACGCCGTCGTTGCATTCCACTGCCACTTAGTGCCGGACAGTGTCTATGTTGTTTGCTTTCGGTCTGTCATAATATTATTAAGCTATCAGCCGGTGTGCTGGAAAGTCTTCTTTAAAATTAACTCACTACTCAAAACATAACAGCAAATCAAGGGAGACGATTAGACAGTTTATTTCAAGAAAATAATGGAGTCAACGAATAATTCTGCATCCAAAAACCAAAATAGAAACCAGAAAGCTTTGTATAATCCATTAAATTTATTATTCAATTCACGAAATAGGTCGGAAAGTGAGAGTAGTACCAGTTCAACTAATTCGGAAAATTGTCAATCAGGTATGTAAGCGAAATGAATACATTTTTGATTACCCTATAAATAATTGTAGTGCTGTTAAAGAATTGTTAACATATTACAGTTTAACATTCATTTCTGGAATGTAATACAATTAGATCTTGTACCCATACATATGATATTCTTTTTATTTTTGGATAAGCATCTGTGATACTGTTGCTTTAAAAACTGTAAAAATCGATCACTCACTTTATTCACGTTTCTTTTTGTTATGTTAAGATGTTTATCCTAAAAATATATAAAGATTATTATACATTTTAAGAGGATTAAATTACCTTTTTCTATAACTCAATTGTTATCATACGCGTTTTAAATTTCCCTCATACTTGTGAGTTTTCAAATTCATCCATTTTGAATACACAAATAATGGTCGAACAGAGTTGTGTACGCAAACAAGGCTAACGCGTACGCGCCTAAAGTCACGTCACGGTTCAAGTTAGACCAATGAACACTGCAATACAATGTCGTCTTTCAAGATAAAAATTTGATCGTGCAGCTTAACATACCTTGTATTATTTTTAACATCGTTAATAGTTAAAAAAATAATTCATATAACATTGTTGCTTGCAGAAGGTAATAGATATTGGCTAATGATTTCGTCGTTAATAAGTCGAAAACAAAATAAAACCCAACAAAATTTTGCTTTTTCATTAATAACAGCTAACGTTTTAAAGAATTATTAATTAAAAAAAAACGTATAACTATTTTGTTTTTAACTCTTTAAATTAAAAACACGATTTTTTCTTTAGAAAATAAAAAAAATATGTATGTAAGTAATAATTTTAACGAATTTGATTTCGAAACGTCATGTCACAAATCTTATTTACTAGATAAATATATTTCATTGAAATTACTGTACAGATTAGTGTGAATTGAATCAAGCATTCGAAGTTCGAGCCATGATTTGTGCCACATGCCGTTACCGAAATTAATCGAGCTAACGCTTCCAGGTTCCCAATATGCGGGTTTTCAAAAGCAGACGAGTAAAAATAACGAAGAATACTTGTATATGATGTAAGTTCTAAATCTAATTACTTCTTAATTAAATATGTATACGTAGTTTAATTATATGCATATTTTATTTTTTTGATTATCTTGCTGGACTGATCGGATTCCTTTAACCGATTTGTAATTACATTTTCTATTATTTCAAATAACCGCATTTCTGACCAAACAATTATTTTGTCGTTTTGTTAACGATTAGCTTTTCTGATTACTGGGAGATAAAATTAACTTTACATGATAATTGGAACCATATTCAGTTATTCACGAAAGTTATTTACAAGCTTATTACTTTGATTCTATATAAAAATTCTATGAATTGTACATGTTTCTTCTAAATTAATGTATTTTATTGAAACTAATTTATTGCTTAAAAATAATTAATATAGTCGAAGCACTTTGGTTATTATTGGCCAATAATTACAATTGCAAATTGAAGACAAAGGACAGGTACTTAAATATTTCTTACTTTGTAACCTGTACCTTTTAGATATTTTGTACAATCTGCATAACTAATACTAAAGGTCGTTCAAAAATTAACATCAATACCATTTTAAGCTTTTGCCGACTAGTTTTACTGCTCCATTTAAATGAGTATTTATTAGGCAAATTTTTTTTTATGTAGGTAGCTAGGGTAAATAAAAAATAGCCTTTGTCTAACATCTACGACGACCTTTCGCAGTGTTATAAGTTTTCCGAATCCAAACTAAATAATAAATTTACTTTCTTTTCTATGTACAATTACAATTTCTTGTGGACTTTGAACGTGTAATTCCAGTCCTTTAATAGAGCTAATTTGAAACGTCCTTAATGAACTACGGAATGTATAACGGCAGTAGCAATGCAAATTGATATAAATTGTTTCCTATGCTAAGTCCTTTTAAATAACATACTTAATGAAAATTATATAGAGACGGAGTACTAGGATCAGGTAGAAATGCAATTGACTAAAAAATAATCATGATGTTTGTATGAGTTTCCATTCTGATCACCACACTTTAGTTCGATTTGATTTGACTTAAGTTTACTCGATGGCAAGTGAATGCTTGGCCATTACAATGAGACGCTTATACCCCGTGAAAGTATGTAAGATGT
This sequence comes from Pharmacophagus antenor, assembly GCA_018245475.1. Lineage (NCBI taxonomy): Eukaryota > Metazoa > Arthropoda > Insecta > Lepidoptera > Papilionidae > Pharmacophagus > Pharmacophagus antenor. The sequence continues at coordinate 25,720 of DWQX01000668.1, forward strand.
AAAGTTACCCTTTTTTTTACACTTGATACAGGGCTCTTCAAACCGGAACAGAGTAATATTTGACGGCAGAAATAGGTTCTGCAATGATATCTGCTTCGACATTGTATAGAATTCTCGATGCAGTGTTTTACCGCCTTGTAACATGAAGTTCCCAGTCTGAGGCCACATGAGTAGTAAAGTCTGGATCTCAATGTCAACCTACCGCCATAATAAAATTGTGTATTCCGGTGGTTATACTTTTGAGAGCCGAAGTATATTAAGCACACTACTATCAACGGCTTCACTGTCATTTAACCTACTTGTGAAATTGAGGGAATAATTAAAATGTAAACAATTCACAAAGTACCTTATTAAATTTGAAGTGATAATGTTAAAATATATACGTGTCTCTAGTAGTTTACCGATCTTTGTTTCTTTGTTTGACTTTATTATATTAACCAGTTTCATAATACACTGCAATATAACAATAAATAGGGCCGGTAAACCTGTTTTAACTTAAAAGGGAAAGTCGGCGCCCATGTTAAATTCTAAAGTGAGGTTATACTATTTTGTTTATAAGTATATTTTCTAATAGCTGATATGACGCGGTTTGCAACTGTATGTAATATTTAAAAAAAATTGAAACTGCTTTAAGTGATTTGTTATATTTAAGTAGACAAAACATTAAAAATGACAATATTTTATATTAATGAAGAATGCAACAATCTTTTTTATAGTAATTATAACGCTTGGGTTGGCGTATATCTACATTTGAATACTTTAACATTCATATTGTTTATTTACTGTTGTAACGTTTTCACATGCGCAAATACTTTTTTTAATAAATTAAAAAGATCCAGGTCTCCATTACATAAATTTTCTAAACATAAGCTTAAATATATTTAGGAGATAACACAAAATTTATGTTTCGGAACTTAACAATTATATAAATAGCACGGTCTGTGAACTGAAGTGTTATGGCAACAACAGAATATGCAATAAATAACACAACACATTGTGTTATACGTTATCAGTGGTATATGATAGTGACAAACACTTGGTTGATAATATTTACACACGAAGGACTAAATAATTCCAAAAACAATAAATTTATAGAATTAATCGGTTTCTATTATATTATAAAAAATTGTGTAAAAAAGAATTAACAAACGTAATAAGATAAACGTATTTTTTTATATTTTCTCATACATTACGATTTACTATACATTTAAGAGGTTATAACTAGTTATAGCTCATGTGTAGCTCTTATCGCCTTGACCTTATTGCCTTAGAAGATATTTATTTTGTTGCGTATTTGGACATATAAATGCGCAACTTTTGTTTCTTAATACATTAAGTTAAATGTAGTAGGACATTTTTACAAGGGCTTCATTAATGTCAGCTCTTTCAATTATAATAATAAAAGATAAGCAATCTGAACTAATTGTTTTTGATCTAAATTGCAAACTTAACCAAAATGTGTTACAAGGAGCACAGTGTAAATACGATTGCAAAAGACGAGCTTATTAGCAATAAAGGTGGTCCGAGAAGGTCGCCCACAAGTGACGAAGTTGCATTGCTGGATGCAAATCGGTCTCAAGTGTATATGTACAAGTCACAAGAGGGAAAGAGAGCACGCTAACTCGAGCGCGGCCCTCGCTTCTTTGGTGTTGAAACCTACAGTTGCGTGCGCCTGCGCAGCAGCGGCTCGCAACCACACAGTACAGACACTACGATTCAACATACTATACTCGTGTTCTCGAATTGAAAGTGATAGTGATATTTTGAATTCTGCTCGTGGTTTCTGCGATATTAACAACAGAGGGTTTTAATTTTTCAAGTGATATCCCTTTGTTTTACAATTCAATCAAAATGTTCAATCGCAGATAGCATTCGCGAATAAGTTTTTGTTGCGGTATTTTTATATAAAGGTGAGAACATTGTAAGTTTAATATTGAGATTGTCTGTAAATCTAGAAATTAAGTATAATTTTATAATCACATGACAATTGTTTTAAGTTTATTTGAAACGTTTACTTCATTAAATTACAATATAACGTCAACTGCTTGTAAAACTTGTAAAGATTACCTTTTAAGCTTTAATAGTAATTTAATATGTTATACGTATTTCCATCGGGATTTTATTATCTTAATACGTAAACATGCCAATATAAAAAAAGAATTAAGGACATTTGTAAGTTATACAAAGTCCTTCATCTCCTTTATGAGACGTCATTATAGATAATGTTATGACAGTTGTCGTGCTTATCTTAAATTTATCAATACGATTTTAATAATATTTAGTCGATAATATTATATGATAAACATAAATCATGATAAGTAAGGATGACTTTTAGATTGCATAAAACTAGCTAATGAAAACTGGCATTAATCAACAATTATGTACAAGTTTTGAATATAGTTGTAATTGTGTCAAAACAGTAAAATTTATACTTTTTTTAATTATTCGCTCATAATGTTTTCTGTATAAATTTGTTTAGTATATCTTGGTCACATATTATGCAAACACAAATATTAATAGAGCTCATACTACCCATACGAACAATTTTTTTTTACTTTATCTATTAAGCATCTGAGTAAAGGACATTATTATTTTGTTAATAATAACAATGCACCAACTGTGCCCTTAAGGTGATTATCAATCGTTACTTCTTAAGCTACATTTTGGTTGTATATGAATACGAACTAATGTTTACACACGCAAACTAGTATGTCGAGTCCAAGGTAAACGAATACCCACCGTCATTGAATCTGGAAAATTGTTTTATACTCCTTGAGTTATTGATTTTTTGTCATATCGTAAATATTTTTAATTTTAATTACATAAACATGTGTTTAAAGAATAGCTATATGCATTTGTTCAGAGAGCAGAAACTGCTAGTGATATTTGTTTACAGAATTAAAAAGTACTGCAGGAGAATTAAATACGATCTTATATTTTACTTTAGCACGTTACATGCAAAAATGATCATGCATTTCTAATTTGTTGTATTATTATTTTGAAATAGTTATATGAAAATTGCAAGAAAGCTACGTGGAAAAGAAAAGTAGTATAATTTTTTACATACTGAATATTCTTTGCGACTATACTAAATATTCTTTATGATGTAACGTCAGTTTTCAATAGTTCATCGATAAATTTTAAGAAGAGGACCAATACAAGACCTTTATTCGTATACGATTTCATTTGAATACTTCTTTCTTGGCACTTCAATTGTTTGAGTTTTATCTGTTGAAAGAAATTTCAACCGTCTTATATTAAGAATTAATTGGTGTAGACATTCTTGAAATTGTGTATTTGAAACATGTAATAAAAATGTAACGTATTATAATTTCTTTTTTACAATTATTTAAATAAATAAATACAAAAAAAAATCTTCCTATTAATACTGTATTTTTTAAATTTGTAATCTAAACGTATGTCAATAAAATTTAAGTGACTGTAATATAAAGATAACAATTTATTATTTAATGCATATCAAGGTTTACATGATACTAATGTCGAAGAGACATTGGAATACTTTTTGTCTGTGTATCATTTTGTTTGTTGTCTCCCACGGTAGTTTCACTGGAAGTTATTAAAATCTCTAAAAATTGGAAAGAATATCCGATTTAATGATAACTTTTATGCTATGTTAGGATCTGTAAGAAATACTTTGACCAAAAAACAACTCCATGTTTGTATGTTTGTTATTTTTGAAATTCCTTAAATTTTCTGTTTTTGTTTTTCTATTTTTTTATTTGAATGTTTAGCCAAGTAAGCCAGGGTGCCAGCTCATTATATTGAAAAAGTCCAAGCAGATACTTTAATGAATCTAATTAAAGATTTATCTGTAAATTTGGCACTGTCCATTACACATGTTCAATAAATGTCAGACTAATGACTGATTGTTTATCTATAATTAGTTGGCTGAATACCTATATCAATATTAAATGTTTTATTTATTCGAGTTCGAAAATAGAAAATATATCTTCTATTTACCAACTAAACTAAAAGTAAATATCTAAATTCTCTTTTTTTACAAGCAAATAAGGACATAGGGCGCGATGTATTTTTATCCAATGCTCTTTATTTGGACTACAAGTTCCAGCTTATTTAAGTTGCATCCCATCTGTACCACTTCACCCTTTATTGACTTCCGTTAAATTATTTTTAGTCGACCTTAGAATTTATTTGGAGAAATGATTCCTGGGTCACCAAAATATATATCCAATCAATTCCAACTTCTGCTCTAGAATCTGCTTTGCTACTGGCTTTTGTTCTAAATTTATTCACAATTCAGATTTGGTTATAGTACGCGGCAAAAATATACCTTACTTTGCAGGCACATTTTACGAGCATTTATTTATGATTACTTGTAGACTCCCTATTACGTTTTTTTTTCATGAACCACAACTCATGACTACATCAGATAAAATTTTTCGAACTTTTTTTCAGACATTTTCTTCCATACGAAACGGCATTTACTTATCACATAAATAATTATTGAAAATATTCCTATGACATATGGCTACAAACTATATAAAAGTCATATTGATTTTGATTATTAATTGGGGATATAAGAATTTTATAATGACAAATTAACGCCTTTAAAATTTTGCAAAATGCTATTTAGAAAAATTAATTTTAAAACATCGAAAATGATGAAACGATAAAATCATGTAACTCCTTCGTTACAATACAATGTTTTATATATCAACATCCGTGCTATTAGTCTTGAGTTTATTTCCTTTAAACAAAATATCTTTTTGACATGTGTTATTCATATACCGTTATGTACATACTTATTGAAACAAAAAAAAAATAGTAAAAACAGTTTCCTACTTTCAAAATTTTATATAATTGGCAATGTAATTCTGATTTTGCGTTACGTTACACACACACACACACACATATATATATATATATAGCATGTAATTTTTTTTCCTTTTCGAAATTTAAGAAAGTTCAATTTCTTTGTATTTAGGGTATACGTTTGATTTTTTCAGATGGCGATCCTAAATGCTCTTTCAGCGTCTTGTAGAAATGCAATGAAAGGTTTAGTTTAAAATACAACTCTTTTGAATAGTTAACAAACCATGAAAATTCTAGGGGCACCGATAAGGACTGCACATCGATAATGTTTGAGCAAGTTGCGTTTCTACCCACATGGTTTCTGATGGCATGGTTGGGATCTTGCATTCTTTTCAGCCCTTTCGCCATATTCTTCTTTCTATGCGTACCACAGTTACCCCTTCTAGTCATTCGCAGGCTATGTCATATTCCATTTGAATATATTTGACAATAGGCTCGAAATGTCCATATGAAGGAACTGGTTCGATGACATCTTTTAAGAACAGAAATGTGAGTGATACTAGTGTTAATTTAGTACTTAAAAATTGTAAATATTGTAAGACTACGATGAATTAAATAAATTTTATTTGCATATACTTTGGCTCTTTTTATTACAAATATTTTTTATAATTAGTAGTTGTAAGAAAAGGTAAAATTTTTACGAGAACAAAATTATTACAGTAGTATAAATACATAAATTTTAACAATTTTTGAAGTTACGTTTTGAGACGTTAACTATCGTATACATATATACTAATATATTATTTGTTTAAATTTTCCATTAATGAACTATATCATTTCCACAATTAATAACTAGTACTCTTAACAGTTTAAGATAACAATGACCCACGAATATAAACAGCACAGAGGGGTCACGATAAAAAATAAGGACTTTGAACTGGAATAAATTTAATAATACGTTTGCACCGATATACTCACCATGATTAAAATATATGTCCTAAACAAAACTCAATAAAATTTACAAATAAAATGTTAACATCAATCATAATTATTTAATTATAATAATAAATCAATGTTACTGTAATATATTTCTCTTCTTTGTTTCCCGTGTTGATTGCCGGAATACAACAGTACTCGCGCCGAGGAATATTAGGTATCGTATCTAATTAATATTTAAGCGATATAGACTGGAAAAAGTTTAAATCATAAGGTGCACAGATCGTGGAAGTTTAAAATTGTTTTACACAGCATTACTATTTGCCAATAGATTGGCAATACAAAGGTGGTAGCTAGCCAGATTCGAAAATACTCTACCGGCATATTAACTCCGACATTTATGTAGACTAAAAATCGAATTAGGATCCTCCGTATTTCAAGACAGAACGCTGTTGTGTTCACAAGGGCGGCAAAATGATGTACGTACATAAGTTACTACTTATCATTTGTACATAGATTTCATCTAATTCTGTACGAATCCCGTTTCAATGTGGGAACCGCCGCATCATGTTTATTTTCACCAGGCATAAGTCAGTACATCTTTAGTGAAAAATAATTTAAAAATTAAATATAAAAATTTAAGGTTATATAAGGTTAACCTATTAACATCGGTTGCCAGTTAAGACAGCATAAGCTATTCGTAAACGCATTAAAGGAAGGGCGTGAAATCAGAGATTTGCGTCACTTGTGTAAACGGTTTGAGTCACATACTGCTCCAAATTGCAAAACTTCCTTTAAATTTTACGTAAACTACTTACAGAATCTAACCAAATGCTTACAACTTTATTACAACTAAAGTTTATTACATTTATTTTATTCAGTTAAGAAATAAGCTGTACATAAAAGTACCTACCTAGTGTATTGTCTATGACTGTTGTTTCATTTGTTTTTATATTATTTCATTAATTGTATGTCAACGCCCTCTATGATGTAGAAAAAATATCGAACGTATCTTATCGCAATTCTCTTTTGGTTATATTTCAAATGTCATAATAAAACGCTCGGTATGTTATAGAGGGCAGTAAAAAATAACTATAATATTACTGTCCCATTTAAAAATATATTTAAAATAAAGAAAAGGAAAATGGTTTAACTGCCTAATTTATCGCTTACTCAGACGCCTATTTAGGAATTGTGTGGTTAGCTTTCATAGGATTTATCCATATTTATTACGAATCCATTAACAGTGATCTAATTTGAAGTAAATCACTTGTATGGTTTCTAAGTAAAAGCTAAGGTCCATTAAAAATATAAAACTTTAGTAGAAGTAGTAGCAAAACAATTTTGAATTAACTTCCACAAAAGAATTAAATGCACCTTTTACAGAATACTTAAAAAAATTACGAAAGTTAAAAGATTTGTAATAGAAAAGGAAGTATATTATTTAAACTCTTAAATCGACGCAACTAATTTCAAGAGAATAGTGTTAAGAATAAATAAAAAAAGTGGAGAAAAGGAGGAAAAACGTAAATAACATGTACATAGACCAAATGAAAAAGAAAAAAACCGAAACATCGTATCGGGAAATCGAGCGACTATCTATCTATAGAAATACATCACCGGTTTTCTAAAATAATAACCCATTTCGAAAGGAACAGTTTAACAGTAAGCCCTTTTTTTATTTATATTACTCAACCATTGATTTCTATAAACATGTAAATCGCACATACTTTGGAAGCAATACATTGGTTTGTTATTTCAATAACCACGACTCGATATCACTATAAAATTAAATTGCTTTACGGTGTGACAAATATTATACTATTAACGTTACAAAACCAAGTGTCTGGTTTTTTTAAAATCGGCGTCATGGAAAATACTCTAAAATTGTAAGGATATAGATTTCGACGGCACAATCGTCATACATTTGTCGATAATCAAACCCTGAAATTATAGGCGGCAGAGTTTTAAGTTTATTTGTGTAAGGTCAGATATTTGCCCTTTAATTTTTTCGCACAAACAGAGACTTATAAATAAATAAATATCGGGCCATTTCACAGACAGTACACTAAGTCCGAGATAGGTCCAACAAGATAGCCAAGCAATTATAGTACGAGGTTATCAGAGACCAATTTATATATATAAAGATATTTTAAAATGAATTTTTAAATATATATATTAACAATCAGATGCAGAACAAACACCAGTGTTCATCCCATATATGTTTGCCCTGAGCGGAATCGAACCCGCGACCTCTGGTGTAAGAGGTAGATTTACTACCATTATACCAACGGGTCACCAGTCAATTACCAGCCAATTTGTGTGTTCGACAATTGGAGTAAGATTTTTTTATATATGTCAATTAGTCATTACATTAAGTAAAAGTTTTAAAATTTTATGTGCACTGCTGTAGAGGTAATAATTTTTTTCTTTTAACAAATTCTTAATTGTTAATTCGACTAATTGGTATTTTACCTCCCGGACTCTTGTAATTATTATTGACACTTATTTCAAAGAACATGAATATAATGTTAATAAGGAATCTTTCATAACGCAAATAAGTTCCGAATAAAATATTATACTAGGACCTCATAATATACAATATAAAAAAAATGAGCAAAATACTTCTGATCTACGTAATTATTTATTTACAGTATATAATTATTAAGATATAGGTACTATTATTAACCATAAAAATAAGTCGATTATCAATTTTTATTTTTGTTTATTTTTTTATAGTAACGTTAATCGAAAACCTTTGAAAGATTTTCACAACGTAATTTTAATTTACTGGAGAATTAAGCAAAATATTGAGTATATTGCTTAGTTTAAATAGTAAAAAAAAAATACGAAATTAACATTAATCGCCTAGAACGGCGCACTAAGTTAAAATCACTATGCATTGACTGACACTTGCATAATATCAAAGACGTCGGGTGACCCACCAGGTAAATATGGCGTCCTTTCATTAGTCTTTTTAAACTGCTTTTGGTCAGATCAAGTATCCGCATAAGTAATTATACTTTAAAAGGCATACACATCTGTAATGCACATCACAAAGATAAATGTAATGTTCGCAATTTAAAAGTTGAGTAATAATACACATTAAAACAAAAAAAAGAACTGTCAAAAGCAGCTAGTCAAAAACCACACAATAAAAATTTATGCAAAGTCATACATAAAAAAAGAGATCAGCGTCACATTGAAAACCTCGTTTTTGTCTTCGATTAACAGAGATTGTTTTACAAATTTGGCCCCTGACGTAAAATAGGCCAAGAGGGATCTCCCAATTTTGTAAATCCACAAAACCTTAAGAAGATTTAGAGGCTATTATGCGATGCGTTAGTAATAACATTTATATTCCTCTTTTAGAATATCAAAATATCAGTTTTCCTTCAAATTTCGCCCTCAATTCAATTTTTGTAAAAAATTGAGTAGCAAATGCTTATTGATTTATGTTTTTCTCTAAAGGTATAAGTGTGATTAATCATTTTTAAGTTGTGCCGTCACCTGTTACTTTGTGACATGGTCTATCTATAACCAATTTAAAAAGCGTGAAATGTACTTAGCAACTGAACCAATGCATACGCAATACGCATGGAGCTTCATGTGCGAAAAAGATAAAAAAAAATTAAAAAAGACCTTAATTTCTGTAGACTAACAGTGGCGTTTAAAAAATGTACATCATAGCACTTATTTTTACTTTTTTTTTTACATACATTTTTTTATTTATGGAAAGTGAATAAATTATACATCGCAAAACTAAACTAACTAGCATAACAGTCATTAATATCCACAATGCCAGCATTATTTATATTAATTAAAAATGTTATCTGGTTTAAATCTAAATAAATAATGGATGAATAAATACATTAATGTTCGTAATAGAGTACATAAGAAAAATATGAAATCAAGCTGTACAAAGGTGGATACGTATATACGAGTATGTGAATTCCTCTAGTCAAACTTGGGGTAGAAGAGAAAGAGTAAATTTAAAAGAGATAATGTAATAATTTGTGGCCGAAAATTAGTATACGAATGTTTAAACACAACTGAGTTAATGCTTAAACACAAATCAGTAATTTTGCATATGCTGCTAATGATTTCCGTAAGTATTGAATACTGCCAATTTAAGACTTAATGATTTTAATTTTTCATTCGCCAAAAAATTACTAGAAACCATCCCTTTTTTTAACTTTATAACTAACTAATTTTTTAAGATTATATTGAGCGCAGACATTTTAATTCGCCCATTGGCTACTATAAATATGAGGTCTACTTGTAAAATTAATTATTATTATTAAATAAAATAAATAAAGTAAATAGTTAATTCTCCATATGTACTTACAAGCTATCAATCATAGCGTGATGCAAGAGTTCAATGTTTTGGCAGTAACTATGCCCACCTGCGTGAATTGTCTAAAAGTCTAAGCTTATCATTTAACTAGGGCAAAGCACAACGTGCTTGGATTACGCGCTCAAGGACGCTAGCATTGAAGTCAAATTTACTGGAAGCACGATGTTTTGGTTATAATTTTTTTTTATGTTACGTTACGTTATTTTTCACCGGCAAATTGCCGTTTAATTATTTTAATGATATTTCAAATTAATTTAAAATTTAACTTAAAAACTAGGTACGCTTGCAAAAACAATCTTATATATAAAGTCTTTTTTATTTTTAATAATTTAATGAAGACATTTAAAATCCATATAGAAAATAAAATTGGACGATTTTCACAAATTATATTATAATTTAGGTGAAGTTAGATATATGTCTAACCAGAAATTATTATATATTATTATTAAATACTGTTATACAGTTTCTGAAATTATACTATAAATACAGTTCAGTATGTATTATACATTTTACATTTAATTACTTATATTTCTTATCAAACTTTGTTTGACAATTTTTTAACCACGTGTTATCTAAAACAATAACTTTAAGCTTATAACAATTACATACAACTATAATCCAAGACAACATTTTGTTAAATTGTTAATTATTGTTGAATGAAGGATTGCCGAATTGTATTCTAAATACGCCTACCAAGACTACTAGGAAACAATATCAAAAGAATGCTCTGGCAGACAATGTGTCAAACACAATTAAAAGTTAAAATTAAGTTATTAATTAAAGTATTATTCCTTTTCACTTAAAAATTTATTCAAACATTTTTCTTGAATTTTGACATTGAGATTACTAAGAAAATTAAATTTCACTAACGTTTGCCCATGTGATTATTTTATTTAAAAAAAAGCTAGGACAAAATTAAAAAAGCCAATGATATGCGTCAACTAAACAAGATAACAGAGAATATTAAAAGCTGTTGCAGAATAGGTAAAGTAATAAAAATTAAATATAGTTTAAAATATGGAAACATTCTCTGTCAATATTTAAATGACAGATTAATGCAACCGTTAATATTATTATTCTCTGCGTCAGTTGAGTAGATCAATGGACTACGTATTAGAGCGGTCACATCCAGTTATGGTCAGTTCGCGGGTCGTCGTCGCAGTGCCTGAGCGTTGCTCTACCACGGTGAACATTTCACCAACACTCGTCGCAGAGCTCGCAACATGTCTCGACTATTCGTACATTGTGTATTCGTGAGTACCAAACAAAATCAATTAAATAACTTCTCTTTATTGTCATTCGTTTGTATCATTGCAATACTAACTACTTATAAATTTAATAATGTTTCCATTAACAAACCTGTTTCGTTTCGTTTCTTAGAGAGGATTTGTTAGTTGCTTTCCCCGCCATATTCCCTAATTTAAAAAATTAATCAAAGTAAATTAAGATGTGTTTGTTTTTAACTGCCAGTTTATCTAACAATGGTATCTAAATAGCATTTTCTAGCATCTCGTTGTCTATATTCATCTGTTGTAATTCGAATATAAGATCGTTTGCTCATTATGAAAAGCTACTAAGACACATGTAATTAAAACTATAATGTGTTGCGTTATGTCCATGGTTAACATTTTGAATTTTTCTGGCGATTACGAAAATATTATCTTCTAAAAAGTTCAGAGGTATGGTAATAACAAAATGAGTTTAATTTTTCTTAAATAATATTGTGTTCTTAATAAATAAATCGTTGTTCAATGTAGTCCAGTTATACGCAACTTTTGATCATTCAAATTAAAAAATGTAAATGTAACGAAAATCTGCATATCAAAGAGTTTCGATACGAAAAATTTATAACAACTTACGCAAATGTTAAAACGCATACATCAAATTCTAGAAAACTATAATGTACTTTTATACGTTTCATACAACCTACAAACATAATTTCGACAACTTGGACTTGTACTTGGACAAACAAAGGCTTATTCCATTTTCATATTCTTTGAGAACAATAGATATAAGAAACGTGCCGCTGCTCTGAACTTCTTTCACACGTTTATAATGTAGCCAGAACATCGTGTACACTGCCGGCCAAAAGTTTGAGACCACCTTGAAAAAATTACAATATTGAATGTAACTCTAAAAGTTAGTGCTCTACAAATTATTTATTTACCTTATTAAATAGGGAACTTGTTATGTAACATAAAATAATTTAAAA
>DWQX01000669.1:0-37993 GCA_018245475.1 Pharmacophagus antenor
GTTACGTTATCATACGCAGATTTAAAATATTTTGCAAATTATAACCTGTGTACAAAGTGGTCTCAAACTTTTGGCCGACAGTGTAACTCTTCTCATTTTTATCACATATAATACTTTTTTTAAGGCTTAAGTTTTAATAGAAAAAAAATTAAAGAAAAATTACGATTGTTGTGTGGCATAAAAGTGATTACAGTACTTACTGCTTGCAAAGTAATTTATCGATGTTGCATTGATCTTATGATGTGTTTCCTTTTCACACAAAAATGCTTTTAAAAGCTTATTGTCTATTTCAAATATCTGAATTTAACGTTAAACTTTTTGCCTCAGGGAAAATAGAGGGATTTAAAGTTTTAACTCATATATTGTTTTTTTGACTGTCTCTCAATGTCCAACTGGTGTTGTAACAGATTGACGTTTTATTTTAATATTTATGTTGACTATTTTTAAACACATATGTACCAGTATACTGACCGGAAAATTTCATAACTTTTTATGACATGGGGTGTTACCATCCGTTCTCTATCTAAACTAGCATTAATTACGAAAAATATTTAACGTTGTAATAAAAAAAGCGATGAATTTTGTTTTAGCTTTATTATATTCAAACTTAGATGCCATTTAATTTCATAGTCATATCTCACTTCTGTACTTACTAAGTACGAAGTAGTACGAATATGTGAAATTGAGATCAAGTGTTAATTAGCCCATTGCTTACAAAAAATATAAAAGAAGTGAAAATATAAGTCGAAATTAGTCAAAGACTAATATCTACTTTTATAATATTAAAATACAGCATTAAAACTTAAATTACGTTAATATAAGAATATATTTTTTGGTTTTATAATACAAAAGAAAATGATTTATCAAAGAAATGAGTTATTTGTCCGTTTATGACTCACAATAAACAGACTTATTAAAAAAGTCATCAATTCACAATAATTATATTTCTAGCATTCATGTCTAACAATTGAAATATATCCAAAATTGTGCAGAGTTTCGGACAATGTTTAATAAAACTCTGTAACATTATTCATCTAAATATTTGTTTTTGTAATTTTACTATTAGTGATGAAAACGCATTTAAATAAAAATAAATCAGTCCAATGCTGTTAGTAATAACTTTTACAACACCTCATTACTTAGCATTAAACGTCTCACATGGCTTTGTACTACTTATTTTAATAAAGATTTATAAACTTATAATAACATGTCAATATAATACCAATGAAAATGATAAATATTCTCATGTATTATTCCCCCATGTAGTAATTAATCTGTGCTGTTCTCTTGCACAGAAATCGCATAAATTTTTCACACCAATAATTTAATGACGCGCTATTTCTTATTTAATCGTTCATTTTTCAATTTCTGAAGAAAAGTCAATACTTCTTTCAAGTTAAAAAAAATATATGCAAATTAAATAATTTATATTCTCTTTATCTAATTATAATAAAGAAATAAAATAAATAATTAAACTACGAAAAAATATTTTGCATCTACTTGTTTACACGTAAGATAACGTAACACCCGCAGATTCGTTTGAAACGGCGGTAGGTACCGTTCGAGAAATTTTCTACTTTTAACAAACTGTAATAGATATCGTAAAATACCGTAGTGATACAAATCTTACCCAATATTGTTTGAATAGAGGTTCAAAAATTAAAATTACATGTTCTCAAGCAGAAAGGCATTTATTAACGCTTTTTATATAACAAGGAAGTTTCGGATATGATTCCAAAACCACATGGGTAGTGGACTCTGGATTATAAAAGATTTTTACGACTCACCTAGCTAGCTACAACACTCATTGTCCACCTGCCTCTATGTATAACAGCGTTGCTGTACAGTCATATGTGTAATTCAGAGTATTTACGCTAGCATATACAGCCTCATTGTCACTTAGTATCATGTGAAATTGAAATCAAGTGCCAGTTAGCCCATTGCTTACCAAAAATAGAAAATAAGTGAAAATATAGCTTGAAATTAGTCAAAGACTAATATTTACTATTATAATATTAAAATATTATATTCCAACTTCAGCTGCGCGATTACCTAATTTCTCTACTATATTTTTAATTCTGATTGTTCAAATCGATAATACACAAATGCCGAAGACGACAAAAAATACATTCTTTACTCCTTGGTGAGTTCTTAGACCATTCTTAAATCATACAAACTTAAAGTTACTAATTAAATATTATAAGTTGATCATATTAGAAAAAGTGCTATTTTATAATGGAATATTGTTAAAATTTATTTTTTATAACTTTTGCAATAGAAAGTAATAAAACTAAAAATGAACAATAATTGTAAATATTGCTTACTCACTGCAAATAAGAAAATAAAAGTAAGACGCAACCACTGATGACCCTATTACAAAAAAAGAATTTGTATATGTGCCGCTGAATTGTAGCTCTCAAACAGTCCTTTAATATTAAAATTTTATATTAAATTAAAGTGACTCGTTTAAAGGATCATATATATACATATATACATAAATAAATTTGGTATCGTGCTCAAACGACAATCAACAACCTAGTTTAACTTGTTAGACTTTCATTACTAGTAAAAATATTTTATTTTAATATTATGTAGTAATGAAATTATCGTTTGTGATATATCTGTCTGCAGGTCCACTGCTGTGGAAAAACAATTACATTTTTTGTGCTTTATAATTATAAGTATAAAACATAACAAATGACTAAATATAAAATCATCAATTAAATATTGTCGTTACATTAATTATATTCTCCAATAAACCAATTTTATTTATTTTTTCTATACAGCGTGTTAAGATATTAGTCTCTGGTGAAAGTATAATTTTCATAGGTAGTAGGTGTGCCATAATCAGATTGCGGCAGTCATAGAGCTTCGTTGTAGACTTCGGCCGCTCCCATCAGCTAACTATCCGGAACCGTAAAAGTGAAATAGCTTTTTAGTTGTTTTTAAACAATAACTTTCATAATTTACAAAATTGTCATTGAGATACCCATTAAATTTTTACCTTTAAAGCTACCTAGGACATGTTTTATATAGCCAGGATCATATGTACAATAATTACAAAAAAAAATTATTAATGAAAATAAAACGTACCTTACGATTACATTCCGCGGGTGCTCGCATCGCACTTCTTTCAAGCACAAAAGCAAATTCACATATCAGAAGTCCGAGCCGACGGATTCACGTGCCTCCAACACGCAACCGGCACTGTGATACAAACGTACGAGCAGGGTACAGTTTGCCGCTCGTATGTTGTTGTTGTGAACAGCGGGGTGCTGTGGGCTCGAGTGGCGATGGAGCGAGGCTCATGTGCAGGCGGTTAGTCGCGACTGCGCGGACGGGAACCTTCTCGCTCGATACGATGGCCATGAAAAGCCGAGCTGTCAAACGGTGGCGGCACGCAGGTCCCGCCAGCACGCGTACCGTGAAACCCTTGCGCTGTGTACCGTCAACCGCCCGACGCTTTAACGTAACTATGTCAGTAATACGTTGCGCCTTCATTTGGAATTTAGATCAAAGAGATTGCATGGATGTCCAAGTCTACTCTGTATAAATTTATGTAATCACATATGTTAAAAACATCAGCATGGTTTCTGTAAGTGATGATGATGATAATTATTGCGTTGATTGCTATCAATTTGCAGTTTTTTTTTTAATTTTTAATACAAATCATTCTAACAATTCAACACTATACCCTAATTTCATTCGTGATAAAGTACCTAAATAATTATATATACTGCGGTCTATTATTGTTGTGAGCCAGTATCAGATGAATCTGTAATACTCGTAGTCGTCAAAGAGACTAACAGCGAAAACATCTTGGAACCTAGCAGCAGGTCTATTTTTTAAAACATTTATAAATTAAAGTTAAGCACAAGAACAATGTATACCCAAGTAATAATTTGGTAGTAGTAGTAGTAACGTAAAAAAGGTTATTAAATACAAAATGTCTTGATTTAAATATACATTGATAAATTGATAAATCAATGTATATTTAAACTATAAATATCTTTTATAACTTTTGCGCTTTCTTTATTCCGAATTTAATTTAAGGACTTTTTATTAAAAAACTACCCCAGACAATCATATTGTTATACATTATCTTTATTCGTATATAGATAGAACACGGCTAATTTACAATTTCATTTCAGAACGAAGGTGTGTAAAAAAAACCTTTTTAAGTATCATTATGAGTAAAATTCATTTTTTCGATATAAATAGTTTCTTAGTTCTTCTACGACTACCTTCGAAGCACCTGTTTCTACCAGACAGAAGTTTACTAACATTTTTTTAAGTGCTTTCGTAGGGCAATGGTTTACCGCTTGGCATGTAAAACGGGCTCATGAGTTTAGTTAAGTTAGTGAAGTTTGGACAGTAACCTTATAACAATAAATTTTGTAATTAATTTTAAGGTAAGCGTTTATTTCAATGCCTAAAAATTTATTTTACGAGAAAAGTTATTATCCTCTAAATCGTATGTATTCATCGACACTGGTAGCCTTTGGCTTTACCACTTCGACCTTAGAAAGTCGGTGAGCGAAAACTTCTCAACGTAGTAAAGTATAAGTACCAAATATTCCAAAAAATTATAAAATCACTAATATATCCCTTACTATCTTCTGAGTAATTAAATGTTCTTACATTTTTAAGAATTTTTATAAAGAAAATTAAAATATTTGTAGAAAGCTTCTTTTCTAAGCCGGCTAATAGTTATTAATATGACAGAAATATCACATTTACAGGCAATCAAAAAATAAGAAACTTTTTTATTACACAACATATTTATTCAGATGACACTGGTGGAAAATAAAAAAATACACAACTAAAGTTTACTTATTTACAAATAAAAGCTTTAAATATAATAAATCATTCAAAAGTACATACATACAAAGTTTTATCTCAAAGTTATTCTAAATGTACAAGCTATTGGTAAGTACCATTTTCACAAAACCAGCATTTGATATTCTGTCGAAAACGTACAATATAAACACAAATGTTACCAATATATAGGCACGATGTATTCAAACTATGTGAGTATGGGCAGTACTTTAATTTGTATATCTTGACATGTTACACAATAATTTAGTTAAAACTGCTTTCTTCCGTCTTTAAAGGTAATTATATAAAATTCTACTATAGAACACATTAGTTATCAGTTAGATACTTTTATTCCAGATTTGTTCCTTTACAAGATTTCATTAAACTATCAAGTTTACTAATTATTTACCACAATGTTATTTCTATTGTTTTCAAATATTATTAAGAAAGACATTTTATAATAATACCCAATAACCTAATATAATAAAATTGTAGTTTAACTGATGATTAATCTGATCTTGATTTGAAGTTTAATTGATTCACGTTAGTTTTA
The DNA here is from genome assembly GCA_018245475.1 of Pharmacophagus antenor. NCBI lineage: Eukaryota > Metazoa > Arthropoda > Insecta > Lepidoptera > Papilionidae > Pharmacophagus > Pharmacophagus antenor. The sequence goes on from DWQX01000669.1 coordinate 5,372, forward strand.
CTAAAGCTGTATTTTATACCTTGTTTATAAAGCACTTACGTAAATACCTCCGAAGAACCAAGTTTACACCTTCTTAGATCAGTTTTTTGGAAAATTCGGGTTAATGTTGTATTACAGACACGATACAGCACCTTTCTAGGACATAGTAAATTGCCTTTGGCTACTCTAACAATTATTCTTAAATATCAGAGATTCTTATTGTTTTCTCGTTGCATATGTACAAATTATTGAGTTCATTCCAATTTAAACATTATACACTATCACACCGCAAGTAATATTCGTAAGATCTATAGGTGGAGTTCAATTTATATATAGTATATACAGCAATCTAATGAGCAGTGTACTGTCAATTACAATAATTCGCATCGCAGATAAGTACACTAAGAACATAATTATCATATGCAGTCTATATGAAGCGTGTCATTCACAAACCACTGATGGCTAGTTTTATGTTACGGCTATAAAAATACGACAAAACACTACCGTAACACTTTTCAAATTCAATGTACATTTTATAGAATATACGATACATTCATATTTTATGCGCTTTGTTATGCTCGTTAGACTAGTGTTATATCACTTTATAAACACCCGTGTTCACAATTAAAAATGTTATTCACACTCAATTACGTTTGTTCCTCGCTTTGCCATTAATTATAGGATCTGCTTGTTGCGCTTTTCGTGGCCGTAGTATGAAGTTGAGATTGTATGCAGTGTTAACCGCATAATATACGTTTGCATTAGCCGGTAGCACCATTTCTAAAACGATAAATATATATATTAGAATTCTTCAACAATTATTAATTACGAGGCATTACTTTATTTAAATTTTTAGTTAACATAAATAACTGCAGTTGTAGAAAAAAATCAGATGTTTTCATTTTGGTATGTGTTTTCTCACTTATGATAATAAAAGTAGAATATAAGCATTTTTATTACAAAATTTATTACTAACCTCGATCCGGTAACACTTGAGCCAAAGAGTACGCATCCGGGTCACCGTCGAGGTTTAACTTGAGCATGGCATTTCGAATAACTTGCGGAGTTCGTTCATTATTGCTCAACATTATGGATTTGTACAAAACCACGCCTTCCGTTTCAACACAATCAGATTCATATGTCACGCGAATTATATAAAAATCAGGACCATTACGTGTATTTGCATACGCTGGACTAGAGCTTGAGGCCTTTCCGTTGACTTGTTTTTGCCCACTGTTTGCACTTGACAACGACACGTCCAATGAAGGCAATGACGACGATGAAGATCCATGCGAAAGCCGCGTAGGAGAGATCCGTCTCTCTAAGCTATCACGCTTCCATGCATTGCCAGCACCGTCTGTTTCACAGTAAAACTGTGAACTATTGCTAGAATTCGTACTTGCGATGGAATCACTTTTTCTATGCCCATGATTATTATTTTCATTGGTTTTTCTCGGCCGCTTATCCTTAGGTGGATTCGTGGGTGGTTCAATTTGACAAGAGAGTTGGTACGCCTCCCGGTCGTCAAGAATTATCACAGAATCAAACCATCTATCGAACATAGCATCACATGGTAGATGGTATGCATTTGCGGCGCCTTGCAACAATTTTATTTGAGCTAATACCTCAAATTCCTTACGGCGTTTATCGAAATTAATTAAGCCGTCGGCCACTGTATCAGGTATAGCAGTATCAATCATTGTAAGATCTGTTAGAAACGTTCCTAAATATGGTATAGTCCCATGGCTGACGCCGGGTGAGCCTCGTTCATGCAATAACTTCTGTAATTGGCGATCATTCTCTCCTACTGTATCTGCAAATTTTGCGGTCCCTTCTCGCATTAAAAGTTCTCTTTGGGCCCATCGATTATTATCTTCGCTAAATATTCTAGCGAGTTCTTCAAATAATTCCGACTTTTCTTTGTGTAAAAGCGCCCATGTTTTTCTTAGTCTATATATTGGGTTACTTTGCAAACCTGATATAATCGCTTTTAAAGATGAAAAATTCTTTAGAACTCTCAATTCGCGCGCAATGTCCAACCACGCTGCTAATATGTCTGCACGCTCTAGTGGCCTTAGATTTGGCTCAACAAGGACTGTTGATATGACTCTAAAAGATACCGCATTAAATTGGTTCACGGTGGCTAAGACGGTTGCGGCATCATGAGATCGATCTTTATCTCTCCTTGACCAAATTGCTCCGAGGCATTGATGTGGCACTAGCTTTTTGAACAGTTCCATGTCCATTCGAGTGAGTTGTTCGGCGAAATGTCGGTGGGGTACATGTGGCAGCCGATAGGTACTGGTGTGGTGAGCGGGAATCCGCATACCCGGGGCGAGACATACTCCAACACCGCCCGCATTTCCAGAACCTGGACCGCCGTTGCGCTCTGCACTGAAAACGGCTAACTTCTGTAACACCTATAAAATAGCAACTTCATTAGTATTCTATTATTAGTATAGTATTTTATAAAAGAACGGTTTGAAATATATGAAAGCTTATAAAAATAAGCACCTTCAAGTGTAGTTCCGAGCCAGGCAGATGAAGCTGTGTGAAAGCAAGCAACTGCTGCAGTGCAGGATGGTGTGGATATTGTCGAAAGTCCTCCGGGTAGGTATCCAACCATACATGGAGACACGCCACCAAAGTCCTAACAACAGTAAAAAAGAAGAGAGGTAATGTTTAAGAAATCTACATACCTTTTATTAAAGTATTCAATGTTATTTATAAATAAAAAGCATGAGCAAAAGAAATTAATGTATTTAAAAATTAAAATATTACTTTCGATGTTGATGTGAATTGTCAGCTGATGCTGGTAGGATATCATCCGACGCCAGAGCCTCATATCGTCGTAATAGTAGGTCTAAAACGCGGCTGCATTCCGCAAACGAACTGCAAAATAGTTTTCAATAATATTAAATATACCAAAAAAGACTATTGAGATTATAAATCTAATATTCGCGTGTCTAAGTTTTAACCAAGACCAACCTTTTCTCTTACAGAGTTACAGTCTCATTATTATGAAAACCTAAAATAATGCTATTAATCTCATTCATTCTGAAAATGTTATAAACTAAATGATCTAAATGTATAATAATTATTCTGGCCATAAATACTGTTACATAAAAACTTTTTTCTTAAAAACATTAATTATTTTGAATTTATAAAAATTTTAAAAACTTCTTTCGATTTCGCACCATTTCACATATTTTTTCGTATTTATTATCAAATTACAATAAGGAATGGTATGTTAAAGAAAACAGGATTGCAGAGATCGCCTTGCACAAAACGGGTATGGAGCTGTCGGTCCTATTCCGGACACTTCAAAAGCTTGTTATCAGCCGTAAGGTCGTATATCGTACTATCAACACATACAACAACAATTCCTTTATCGAAGGCCAGAAAAGATCAGGGCGGCCGCGTGCTGATAGAACTACAAATACTTATAGAACTAAAAACTACAAAAAATCTTATCTTATAGGACATGACCTGGTCTAAATAACACGGCAACTTTGAGTCTATTAAAAAAATTTTAGAGCAAGCAGTTGGAGAAACAGAGCGCAAATCCATAGATTCGTGGCCAGACAATTATGCTCCCAGAAATGTGCTTGAGCGTAGTGCAGGGAGGCGCCGGTATGTTCTGTTGAAGTTCATAGAGCCTCCCATAATGCACTGAGGACGAGCACCAAGGAGATTTAAGAGCTGCTCTCCTGTTTCCCGTAACACTTTTAAAAATTTTCCTCCAGATTCCAAAAATTGATAATACAATAACATGTTATAGGTTCCGGGTTATTTTCTTGTTACTAATAACAGTTGAGATTGTACCGATATGTGGCGAGGAATACGTTGACATATGTTGACTCAAGCTCGCCGTCATCAGTGGCAAGCGCTTCGACCAGCCTGTCGACAGTGCCGGCCTTCACGAAACGGACGCGCACTGTCTCCCACTCCAAATGGGAAATTTCGTCATCTGATTCCTGGAAGTAATAATAAATAAAATATTATCAGATAAGCAAACGTTAGATGTATGTTTCATAATACAGTATTATGTAACTTTAATATTTAACCAGTAAATTGTTTAGCAGTTATGAAACTAAACAATTAAAATTACTACTTTAGACAGTTTCAAATAATCATAAAAATTAACACAACCAGGAGTATACAATGACTGGGAATTTCCAGTTTAAATTATTTTCGGTCATGACTCAAAAACAAATTAACAATTATAATGCAGTAGTTATTTTAACTTACGATTAGTATCCGGCTGTGTCCTTGATTTAAGTGATAAAGATAAAAAAAAATCTCAAATTAAAAAGTATTAAAAAACACGATTCTTTACATAATATAAATATAAGTCCAAAATATAAATCAAGTCGTTTTTTTACAATTCTCTTATAGACGACTATCAAATTTGAGATATGAATTGAATGTTTTGATCTTAGATTGAAGCACGCAGAGATATATTGTAATAAAGGATTTTTATCGTCTATGTATTCCTTGACACATTCAGTGCTGTCAGTCCCTAAGGGCTAACAGTGAACAGTCCCTGGGGACTGACGACATACCCACCTGACGTCAGTTGCTTATTGTAGCCGCCTGATTGGAAATTAAAGCCGAATCAGCGTGGCACTCAAAGTGAAAATTTAAATTTAATAACGCACTTAAATAGCAGTAAACCGTAATAATCTTCACATTGTGATGGATACGATTCAAAATTCATTAACTTACACTTGAAGCACTCTTAGTAGGACGATGATATCGAACTTTCTTCAGATATACGGTGTATATGGCGCCGTCCACACGCTCTTCGCCCCACAACCGCCATGTCGGCTGCTGGAACACATGACAAGTAGTTCAACGTATGCCAAAGACCTAACATTATAATAATTTAAGCGACGATAATTACCTAAGTAGTTATAAAATTGAATAATATTATTTTGTGTTAGGTACACAAAATAATATTTTAATTTTTTCTTAACAATTAAATAAATGTAATTCCAGGCATGTATTGAAACTTTTAAAGTTTGAAGAAAATAACACAAATAGAACCTTAAAGTATTATTTATTGTTTTTCAAAGTATTCACCTTGTATTGTTATACATTTTCCCATTCGCACTAACCAGTTATTAAAACGCTTATTCCACTCCCAAATTCGGTACGTACAAAATGGCCAACTTGAAAGCGTCAAATACTTTTTCACCGGACTGAATGGATCCTTTGACCATGAAGAGTTTTCTTAATTTTAGGAAATGTAAAGAAATTGTTACGGCTTAGGTCAGGACTATGAGGGATGATCAAAAAGTAATGATAAAAGGGATATTTCTAATAAAGATAAAAATCTAAAAGAAATTTTCTTCGCTTCTTCGGTCCTTGACTACTTCCCAGCTAAAAAATTGTATAAATAGGAAGTAATTTGGAGGAGCTACATTCATCTGAATACCAGCAGTCGGAGCGACAACACGAAAATGGAGAAACACGAAATGAGACGCGTCATCAAGTATCTCTGTTTGAAAAAAATGTCTACCAAAGAGATATACGCTATTTTGATGGAAACTGGGGGACTATGCTCATTCGTATTCTATGGTGGCACGGTGGTGCAAAGAGGTTAAGCTGGGTAGAACATCCACAGAAGATGAACATCACGAGGGACGTGGAATCTTGTTCCTCACTGAGGAAAACCTGAAAAAAATGGAAGATATCGTATTAGCAGACCGAAGAGTAACCGTCAGACATTTAACTGAGGTTACAGGGATCTCATATGGCAGCATCCAAAGCATTTTACCAGCAAAATGAACATGAAGGCCTCCGCGCGTTGGGTACCGAGAATGTTAACGGACGAACAAAAGATAAAGCGAGTTGACATCTCAAGAGCCAAATTGCAAAGTTCCAAGCTGACCAAGAAATTTTTTTGTCTTGATTTGTGACCATGGACGAAACATGGATCCATCATTTTGATCTCGAGACTAAACAACAATCGATGACTTGGAAAAGGCCATCCTCACCGACGCCGATAAAGTTCGAAGTCTCGAGCTTGGCAGGCAAGGTTATGGCGTCCGTTTTCTGGAACGCTGATGGAATCATAATGGTTGATTACCTGGAAAAGGGAGCAACTATAACGGTCTCCTACTACGCTGATCAAATAAGACGACTGCGAGAAGCCATAAAGGAAAAAAGACAGGGCAAACTCCGAGCGAAAGTCCTGTTTCATCAGGACAACGCTACTGCACACTTTCGAGAAGTAGGCTTTAAACTGGTTGAACACCCGCCTATTCTCCAGATTTAACCCCCAGGGACTTTCCTCGGCTCAAGGAACACCTCAGGGGCAAGAAATTTGAGGATGATAGCGAGGTGATGACGGCTGTAGAGGCATTTTGGGATAGCCAAGATAAAGATTTTTTTAAAAGTTATTTTAGGTTTAGAGAAACGTTGGACTAAATTTATGGACTTGTTAGGAGACTATGTAGAAAAATAAAATAAATTAAATTTAAACTAGAATCGTTGTTTTATTATACTCATTATCATACTTTTAGATCGCCCCTCGTATATAGGGGATGGTCAAGAATTTCTACGTTTTCCTGCTTTAAATAATCAATTGTTTTACCAGCGGTATTTGACCATACGTTATCATAGTGTAGGATGATTCGTCGCTTTGGGGTAGATTTCCGGTCTTCAGCGATGACTTGCGGCAAACAAACTGTGGCACACCACTCTACATTAACTGTTCTACGATCTTCAAGGGAAATTATTGCAACATGACCGGTTATCGCCACGAAAGCCATCTTCTTCGAAGTGCTTCGAAAATGAACAACTTTAGTCACGTTTGGCTCATCTCGGAAGACCCAGGTTGTGGTTTGCTGTTAGAAATCAGGGTCGTAGGCATTCGTAGGCAAATCAAGATTTGTCACCACTGATAATGTCGCAGACGTGATTTGACTCTCCTCGCTTGAACCTTTAGAGTTTTCTCACACCATCTGACGCGGGCCGCTTTATGATAATGGAAAGCAAATGCGGAATCCATCGGCAAACTAGCTTTCTCAGACCAAACTCTTCATGCAAAACCTTTTGAATGGTTATCCCAGAGATGCCTATTAACGCCGCTCTCTCCCGATTTGTCACATGACGATCTTCCAGTATCAATTGTGTCACAGCAAAAATGTTTTATTCAGAACGGCGGATTTTGGACGATCTTCACGAGATTTGTCATTAAGACTAGACATTCACGCTAGAATTCTAAATATCAACGTTCGACAGTCTGCAGACAAGTGGGGTTCATCATAAAACTAGGATCTTAAGTCTTCGAAACATCGAATCCGAGTTAGACCTCTCCGAAAGTTGTAAAAAATTATACCACGAACATTTTCTTTTGAGAGATCATTTTTGTGCCTTACCTAACAGATTCAAAACAATGCTGTGACTAAATAATCGCAAGAATCCTAATTCTTTCAATTGTTTTGCTACTCTAAATTTTAAACAAAATTGAAAATTGAGCAATAGTAAATTCAAAATTAGCGAGAAATATTTAAACGACAGAACTTAAAAGGCATGCCTGGTATCATTTTTAATGTACTATACATTTTATCTCACAACACAGTGGTGTATTAAATTTCATTCCATGCTATTAAAAGTAATATTACATAAACCTTAACTCAAATAAAACAAACAACAAATCAGTCGTAAAGTATATAGGACTGCTAAAACTACCAGAATTTTTTAAAAGAATGTAAGAATTTCGTATATTCTTAAAAAAATAAATGAAGAAAATTCAGATGCACCAATAAAACCGTTTGCTGTATATATATATAACATATAAAAAGATTATAGAGTTAGTATATTAACCGTTCGTAGGAGAGGTGACTCTCACTGATAGCTCGCGAATCACCGGATTCGCGAGCCAGTTTCGATGAAGCTGTAATAGTCGTCAATAAAACTAACAGCGCAAACTTCACCGAATCCAGCAGCAGCAGCAGCAGGTGACTCTCAGTCGCCACGGTGTTTTACGCGATAGACCAAGTGCAAGAAAATGTGCAGAATTATACAAGCTTACATTAATTTTTTTCTTAATTATTGCTTAAACTGCAAAAAGTTATTTCAGTTTTATTATGACTTTTAATCATAAATGAAAACCTTAACGATATAGTTTACAATGTGCAAGCGTACGGTTATTTCTTGTAACAAAGCAAATTTAAAGGAAGAGTCATGGAGACTGTTACCTCGCGGCCCATTAAATAATGTGGTTCTGGACAGGATTTATAGTTATTAAAATTAGCAATTTAACTTTATTTGCCTTAAAATAAGTTAACATGTAAAGTTAGACTGTCTACCACTACTATAGCAGATTTTGTGGACTGACATAAACATTACGTCTTGTATACCTAATACTGATGTAATCATAAGTTGTGTTTTAAATGTTTCCCATGGCAATAAATAAACTGTATATATGAAGAATATATGTAAATATAACCAAGTCACTGTCCTTTACAATATATACATATAAGTTATAATTATGGGCTCTATTATTTTAAATATTAATGTCTTACATAATCATCGTCAAAAATATCGGAAAACAACACCGCCTCGGCCTTACTGACGCCGCATATTCTCCACATGGCCACTGGCCCATATTGTGCGACGTCATGCCAGCCCAGCTGAGCCTCGCATCACGAACACTTTCACTGCAGAATTACGAGTGCCGTATCACAAATCCAATTCCAATCGAACAAATCAACAGCCGCGCGTAATGCTAACGAGTATGCGAGACAACGGAACGTGAACGTGCGTGATGCTGGTGAAATCTTTACCGCGACACACATACAAAGATATCCGGCACGTTTGATATCATAGATCTAAATTAATTGATTACATGATTTCCGTACCGTTTTATTCTTTTAAATTATAGGAGTAAAACACATTATTTTACAATTGCTAAAATTTGCTAGTGATTATCAATTTTCCGCTTTTATTTAATAATATTTAATTTAAAGACACTAACTTAAAAATAAAAACACTTCATTGAATTATAAACGTTTAAATTACTATGGAGTGTTTACTAGAATTTATTACCAAAACACTATTAGGAAAACTAATATGGGAACGGAGACGCGATGATAGAGGCGCGGCCGCAATACGACTGATCTCTAGAAGAGAGATCGCGTGAAAAACTACGACACGAACACGTCAAAGATGCCATGTGATGTGCTATAATATGAATACTCACAACATATATAACAGCGACGTTTATATCTAATAGAATATTTTGCACAACGTTGTAGTTTTTCAAAACAAAAAACTTATTTGTGAACGTAATATATGTAAATATGAGAACACTTGTTTCAAATTTAAATAACGCTAATATTAGGATATTCCGATTACATCATCACAATTTTAATAAATTGATACTCATTTGTAGTTTTGCTCCCTAAAACTAACCTGCATAAACTGATAAATAATATTATTATAGTCACCAATTTCCTGTTATATATCTTCATGAAGCTCGTATTTTAGTAAACACTGTAAAAACAATATTTGTTACTTTTATACATCTTTCCGGCACTAGCACTATTGATCTTTTTAATAAACCTCACAGAAGAAATTCTCAAGACGCATATTTATTTCTGACATACATATTTTAGTTTAAAATTTGGACATTTATCAAGTCTCATTTTTTTGTATTTTTTAATTTTTTTAATAATTTAATATTTATTCAGCTAATTAGAAACCATATGTTATAACACATCTTTAAATTGAGTCTATACTTGCAAAATTAAATTTTTACCGATTCACTGACCGACTGACTTATATGTAAACGCACAGCCAAAACCGCTAGACCCAGACACATGAAATTTGGATGGTGTGTGAAGTGATGAGCAGCTATCCAGTAAATGTAAATGTTTATTTTAAAATCTATCCTTAAGGCGTGTGACTAAAACAAACATACATAATCTATATATACCATAAAAATAAATAACATAATTCAAAAACATCAAGAATTTCCTTATTCCTCCGCTTGCTCACATTGAATCAAAATTAAATGAACTTGGAAATTTAAATGGCTATAATTATAGTAATGAAACACTTTATCAATTTCCTTCTTGGGATATATTAAGTTGTACAACTAGTATTAGTCTTTAGCACTGAATGAATAAATTCATTTTTAACGTAATTTAAAAAAAATTTTAGCAGGACGGATAGTAAATCACATACTACCAAAGATATAAATCAATTTGATAGACCTAACACACTGAAAGCAGTAAGGATTTTACTGGAGGCAACACTCCCTGTAACTTAACTATATATAGCAGGCACTAATCAATCACTTATATCAACTGTTTTTTTTCTATAATTTTTCAAATAAGTGGGAGTGAATTATTACGCAAGACATACTGTGCCTAACGACGCATTCAAAGCCGTTGGGGCGCTGCGTGACCTCTGTTAACCTTTACAAATATAGGGTTGTCGTTGATAAAATCTCAGAGCCGTAATAAAGTGCTATAGATTAGGTTATCACTACCAAGTAAAAAATGTCCCCTATGTCCTAGCACCGTGGTAAAAAAGTAGTCACAAATAATTTACCCCTTTTAATATATTTAAAGTGTTATTTTTTCTTTCAAAAATGTAACATTGATATTAAAACGGGCAAAAGACAGTATAAAATATTAAAATACAACAATAAAAAACGGGGGGGCTATTAGTAAAAGCAGAATTGGCTTTTTTAATTAAATAAGAATTAGTGTAAAAAGCATTTGAATGTTTTTTGTACCAAAAATAATGGAAACCGTTATACATATTAGTTTTTATATAAAAACGAAAAGTGAATTAAAAATTAGTGGGTGTATGTTTAAAACGAAACATTTCGCCTTGTCTTTGCCTACAATAGCCCTGATATAAATGTTACTAATGAGCTTTAACGTACCTGCGATGGGCCGTATGATGATAATGCTTGAAGTATAAATTCAGTTACTATTAAAAAAATCATGTTAACTTCCAAAACTTATTTGCATATTTAAATAAAAGTAGTTTTATTTTAAAGTATAAAATACAACTTAGTCATTGAGTTTTAATGTATATTACCATTAAAGCTCTCAGAAGAACAGACTAGAGAGTAAGTTCCAATAATTTCGAATATCGATCGAGCAAAGAGCATTCAGCAGTATCTGGTTCAATAATATTTGCAATAAAAACTGTTGCCGACCTACGATTCACCCTTTAGATGCGCTTCCATTTTAAATAATGGGGCCCATTAATTTGTAGTGACACTTATTCAAAGTGCATTCCCTGGTTAGTATAAAAAAAAGAATAATGACGTAGAGAATATGTACAAGGATTTTATTCTACACATTGTATTAACCGAGGAAGGTCTGTTTTCACATATTACCTTCATAATAAATAAATTTTAATGCATTTTAAAATATAGTTCTACTATAAAACGATTGCAGTTTACTTCCTAAATTTATACGTGTGCTACCGTAAAGACAGTATAAATTAATCGAAAACCCATAAGTAATTTATTAACATCAACAACTCATTGGCTATGGCTTGCACTTTTTTTCCTTAAAAAACGCTTACAACCTCAACTTTAAAAGTACTTGTCAAATTATCTTTTATAAAGCTTGATATATATGAAACTTGTCGTAATAATATTGCTGTCTCAGAAGAAATTCTCACTTAATTTTATGACTGCAGACAGAACGGAACGGGGGTACGTTGTCGCCGGAGAGCCTGCAGGGCCGTGAGCAGAGCGCGTAACCGATACGCTTCAACTCCGAACGCCCTATGCAACAATCGCCCAGAAAACATTGGCTCATTTTATTGCTAAGACCATTTATTTTATAATATATTATTTTTACACAAAAAAGTCAAAAACTAGCGCAGAGTTTACTCGAAAATTTTTAAGTACCAATAATTTTTAGGTTCAAAGTAATATCCACATGTCGTAATAGAAGTCTATAACGATAGCACATTTGCACAAGAAAACCATTAATACTATTGTAGAATTTTATTTCCTCCTTTTAAAATTCTTGGGAATTCAATTGTTCAGGTTACTACAGTAGTTGTAATATTAATATTTTAATTATATGATGCGAAATATAATCAGAATAAAACAATTTTTGAATGACCCCTATTTTAATAAAATAAAAATATGTTTTATTAAAATACATGATATTTTAAGCAATACAGTCCTTAAAGTTAAACAATGTACGAGGGGTGTTCAATAAGTAGTGAGAATGACTAAGACGCTGTTATCTTTTATTAAATCCTATTTTATATTTCAACGTAGTAACCTTTTAGGAGTATACACTTGGCATACCTTCATCATCAAATGAGATGCTCCTTTAGCCGAGGAAAAAAATAAAAATCACTAGGAGCGAGGTCCGGTGAATACGGTGGGTGCTCCATCAATTCAAAGCCAGCATCTTCAATGACAGCCATCGCAACTGGATTTGTGCGCGGGGACGTTATATCGGTGAAACAAAACAATTTTTCTAGTTTTCCACGCCTTTTCTCTAGTATTACATGGCGCAATTTTTTATTTGTTCTTTATATAAAGGTACTGTAATAGTGGCTCCATGACTGAGGTATTCGATCATTACTACCCCTTGGTTATACCAGAAACGAGAGCCCACAATCTTCCCGGCAAATGGAACTGCCTTAAATTTCTTAGGAGTTGGAGATGATGGTTGCATCCAGGTCTGTTTCGTTTTTTAGGATCGCAATGGTGAAGCCAGATTTCATTCATAGTTATGAATCGAGTCAAAAATCGGTGAGGATCTAGTTGTAACAAATCTAGACAACTTTGCGAAATTCTTAGTTTAGTTTGTTTCTGCGCGTCCGAAAGCATTTTAGGCACACTGGGCGCTAACACTTTTTTCATGCTCAAATAGTCGTGTATATATTTATGCTGGAAAGTCTATGGTAAATTTAAAAAACTGTATTGTTGAAGAAGATTCAAAACACCCAAGACATGATACACTTTGGCTGAAGTTTTTATACCTTTTTCACAAAAATATAGTTTTATGACACGCCCTACCAAACCATCACTGACGCAGGATGATGATCACGTTGTACTTTTGCAACCACTTGAGCAGATTCTTTAAAAAAACATCGAGCGTACACGTTATCATTTTGCTTATTGTAGTGTTCTTCAATCATGAAAATTGTTTCATCCGTAAAGAAGACGTTTTCAACGATCCACTCTGATTGTAAAAATTGTTTTAAGGCATGTCCTGTATGTCGACGATAATCACCGAGCTTTAGTTCTAGTTTTTTTAATACGCGGCAGAGTCATAGCGGGAATCTTCATTTCTCGCAAATAAGATTTTTTGCTTCCTAATGGTGTTTCGACGAATTCTGGCCTTAACAGCATTAAGAGCCTTTGTAGTTCTAACAGCTCGTGGTCGTGCCGATCATTTCTGGTCTTCGACAGAGGAAGTGTTATTGTACCTGTTGATAGTACGATATACAAATATACGGCTGATACCAATCTTTTAGTGTCTGGAATATGACCGACCGTTCCATACCCACTTTGTGCAAGGTAATCATTGCAATCCTAATTTCTTTAACATTTCATTCCATATTGTAATTTGATAATGAACACGAAAAAATAAGTAAAACGGTGCGAAATCGAAAAAGTTTTTAAAATAATAAACGTGTTCCAAGTTCAAAATAATTAAGAAATTTAAAAAAAAAGTTTTTATGTAACAGTATTTATGGCCGGACTAGTTAGTAATGTGATAATGTATTGTATTTATTGTATTATTAGATGTCCGATATAATAATATTACATTTCATTCAAGCTGTCGTGTTAATAGCAATCACTAAAGATCTCGAGAACAAAGGACGGTTTTTTCTTTACCCAAAAATCTATAAAATATAAATTTTATCACAGAGACTGAATAAACCTATGTGATATTTCTTAACAAGGCATAATATATAACAACTAAAGATAACTAACGAAAAATTAGTCACATAGGACAGCTGGACAGACGACACGGTGCTCTCACATCTAGACTGGTGCAGATCCTTTCGGGACATGATTGTTTCAGAAAGTATGTCTGCCTCGTCGTCGGCAGAGAGCCGCTCCCCGCCTGCCACCACTGCGACAGCGTGGAAGACGACGCCCAGCACACTCTGGAAGTCTGTCGGGCGTGGAGCGGAGAGCGCGTGACCTTAGTCGCCGTGGTCGGAGCGGACCTACGCCTTCCGACATTGGTCGAGACCGCGGTCGGTTCGATGAGAGCATGGGCGGCCCTTGCCCTGTTTTGCGAGGCAGTAATTTCTCGCAAGGAGGAGGCCGAACGTGCGAGGGAGGACGACCCGGCCTCGCTACCGATGCGCCGGAGGAGACTGGGACGGAGGAGGCGGGAGTACGCCCGTCTTCTCCTACCCCACTAATCTGACCCTAGGGCGGCGGAGGGGGATTCGTCCGCCCGAGATCAGTCGAGGGTGAAGTGTCGCGTTCCCAACACTTCGCCCTCCGGAGAGCGCATGGGCTAAATTAGCCCCCGCCCAACGGCGAGCTCTCACGAGCTAACGCTGACGGTGTCGCGAAATAATGCATTCGCGTGCCCGCAGCCATGCCAATTGGCGTGAATCGGAACACCGTTAGGTTTTAGTGGGTATACCGGGAGCTTCACTCCCGGGGAGTCCCACATAACTGGCCTTGAACCTCCCCTGATCGGGCGATATGCCTAACGCATTTCCTAACGTAAAAAAAATCACTTAGGAAAGCTATGCAAATTTTTACTGGTTACTTGTGAAAGTAGACGTAGACACATTTTTAATTCTTTAAAAAAACTATTCCTTAAGGCCACTTAAGAATAGAATAGTATAAATTGCTCTTGACGATGCCTGCACACATTTTATTACTATTAAAGGTGCATTAAACATTATATATTTTTGTACTTTATTGAAGTTTTTTCTCGAGTATTTTTGTGGGCACTCTTTATTGTTGTGGTCAAAACTTTTATTTCCACCGCACAGACTGATTACTTAAATGCTAAGACAAATGAAGCATCGAGGTATCACGGGTTCAGTTTCCCCTTACACCTCCGCAATCGATAGTTCAAGTATGAAGCTATCTTAGTGGCCACTAAAATGTCGTCGTTGTCGGAGATGGCATACGATCAGTAAAGAGTTTCTATGCTTTTATGATAGATTAGTTATTTCAATAAGTTTAATGACCATATTTTAAAAATTAACATGTTTAACAATCGACGCATAAACGTTTATTATGAGTGTAAACCGCATTTGATTCGGATTGGAAATCCGTTATGCTCTTTTTATTGAAATATAGATATAACATATTTTACCAAAAATGAAAAGAAAACATAAGTTCTCTTTAACACCTTAATAAGACATTAATTTAATATTTATAATGTGTTTTTAAAAGTAGCCACTTATGCTTTTGCCTTTCGTATAATAAATCATAAAAATAAAAGGACTTCAACCATGGTGATTCAAACTCACTATAAATCTAATGTACCTAGTAATATGGTGAGCAAATGTTCTAAGCCAGGGTCGATCGATAACACTAATACATACCTAAGCGAGAAACAATGAGTTGTGTACTGAAGATGCCACGTCACTGATGACTCATCAGCACCATACATTGTTGAGATAATGAATTTATGTTTATTTCCTTACCCAAAACTATTTCATGCGATCCAGTTGCTTATATGACAAATTTTAATGTATAAGAAAGCTAATCTTAGCAAATTTATAACATCCATTGTTACAAATTTGCTAAGACGGTGTTATATTTTCGTTATAAATGAAATATACATAATTTTTATTCTATAACAGACTGTGGGTACTTAATAGTTGCAATGTTAAATTTTAAAAGTAAAAAGGTAATATGTTGTTATTTCATATCCTAATGAGGTACTGATAAAATTGATTATACCATAGAAAAAGTTAAGATAATGCAAAAAAGTTAAATTTTTGAAAATGGACTTTTGATTATGTATTAACATTACTTACCAGAAATATGCATATTTATGGTAAGTAAACAGAAATCTCGTCAAAGCCACGGTAACCGAAGTAGGACGCGTACTGATTCAAATGAAGACTCGACACAGTTCTCATTCCGACATCTTCCTATCATATGGATACTTTCTTTTCATTTCATACTTACAGTAAAAATAAAACAAAAAAATGGGAAGGTGTATAAACGTTTCACATATCGTCATACGTACAATAGCGTCAACCAAAGGTTCTCTTTTGGAGATGGTCTAGATAGGATTACATGGCAAAAAACATAACTATGCTTATGAAATATTTATAATTTAGCTACAGTTTCATTTCCTAAAATATAATTGAAGTTTGTATGACGCATAAATGAGTCAGTTCAGTGAGTTGTCATGTAAACTGACATTATTTGAATCATATTTACATGATTTACATGTAAAAACGGAAGTGAGAAATAAATGTAAATAAACTGTAGAATATTTGATGTTTTTTTACATTAAGTAATATAAGATATAACTTTTACTATAATATTAACAACAATATAACCGAATTACGTAGAGCGTACACTGATTTTAAAATTCTTTAAGCTGCTTAATAATTTTACATGTTGTTATTTTCTACATAACCTATAATATAGTTTACCTGATAAAAAGCGAAATAACAGCCCAGGACATTTATACACAAATTGTGATCGTAGTCTTGATGTATGAGATGTTATATAAATAATAATAATAATGTTATATTATGACTAGCTACTACAGCGATTACACTAGCTACAAAGTCCAAAAATTCTTATTGGAAATCATTTATTTAAAATAATTATTTTCTTGTTTCCAAGAGTTCCACCAACCTTGACATACCACCGTGACTGTGACTTAGGATGCCTTTGGTGTTTGCGGTCGACACTGCGAGATTCCTCACGCGCTGGCAAACAAAGTGCGTGATATTTCGCTGCCAATGCTTTAGTTTTCTCAGCGAGTGAATGCCGGAGCTCACCTCCAGCACAACCGCGTACCAACATTCCCTCTCATCCACGTCCTAAGCCTCTCCTTAACTCCGTTTCTTTTCGCAATAAACCGTTCAAATTGCAAATAATTAATGCCATGTTAAAATTATTGACAATGACGACAAACAGTTGACACATTTAGTCAGGGTTACAACTACCAAAATTTATGGTTTAAATTATATTATAAAAAATATTTTAAAATCGGCCCAATTCATTCAATTAGTATAAATAATTTGAAATCTTCTTTACTGCATTATCTCAAATAGTTTACTGCATTCTATAGTTTTCAATCTTTATCCACCTACAAAAATATGGTACGTATAAAGGTTCACTAATACCCGATAAGAGGGATATCCTCATTTTGTTTCACCGTGACGTACATAAACGTCGAGCGGCGAAACCAAAATACTATAAATTATTACACATATTACATATACACATTACATTAAAACATTTATCTTCTTAGTACATTACGACTATTAATGAATTAATGATTTTCTGACTCGTAATCATTAAATTTGTTGACAAAAGATAAAAATATTTTAAATTCTCTATGAATTGCCAGTTTCCTAAAAAAATATCTTTGTAAAAATAAATTTAAAGGGAATGCAAAGCAAAATCGCATGCTGCAACTAATAATAGAGAATTTATTGTGCGGAGTCGGTCTATACGCTATATTAGCTCACTTCGGTACTACTATTACGTATTTCTTATTATTGTACAGAACAAAAAACATTTTTTTAGAAGATAAAATTGTTTTTTTTTAATAAAACTTGTTTTTAAAATGTTTAGAAAAAAATGTTGCAAACTGTTCAATTAATAGACCATTATATAAAATTTTAGTCGCAAATCGTAACTTCAATATTGGACATACAGCCATGATCTGATATATGCTAATAATATATATGCTAAAAATATTTACTTTTAATACAACCCAAAGTAATATCTAGTAATCGATTTAAAAGGAAAAATAATGTCGGCAGGTGGGAAGCGAAACAGGACGCACACCTGTCGAAAATTTCATAAGAGCACTTTTTTATTCTGCCTACCTGCTCAATGCAATCCTCCTTACTTATTACATTTTAAGTCGTTGTTAAATAAGGAGAGATTGTTTTGCTACCTTATCTTATATAAGAGATCCATATTAAAAATTAAGAAATGCATTTTTCACAACGAGCTGTAAAATTTCAAACAACAGAAACGCATCTGATTCGATATGGCAATAACAATATTGATCCCTAGATAGAATCGGAATTCTATCTTACGTATAATTTATGTAGGAATCGGATATTTTTTATAATTAAATTACCACAATAGCGGAATAAGATTAAAAAAAATTATAACACATTTGACAGTTGTAACATAAACTTTTGTACTTATCGTACAATAGGTACGCGAAAATTATGTTTTATCTACTAACTTTAATTACTATATATTTAATCAAAATGAACAGGAGCCGATACATATGTGTAGCTATTTTAATAAAAAGTAATTGGTATAAAAAGAAATAACGATATGTAAAGAAAGTTTAATACGAGATTGATGTTGCTGTAAATGTAAATTTTAAACATGGCATTGACTACATCCTGTGATATGTGGGCTAATTGCTGTGCCTGACAATTAATTATCATGCAAATAACTTGTTAAAAATTCATATAATCAAACACGGTGAAACTTGATATTGATAATTTCACTACTTATACACTATAAAAACTGCTCAAAATCAACTGCGACTGACTACACTCAATGTAATAATGTACTCGCGTGTGCTATTAACGTACGTAGACTAAAATATGCCTTTCCGCGCGCTACGCTCGCCGTTGTGTGACTGAGAAGTAATTCTGCGGCTCAGGTCAAATTGTACGTACACATGAGACAACCGCCGTGGAAACCGCGCATGCGGGAAAGTCTCTGCTTTACCGAATCGTGGTTTTGATGTCATTGGACTACGTAGTACCATCTTAAGTTAATGACGTCGCTGCATTTACCTACCCGATTTGCGAAATACTCACAGATGTTTGTTAAAATCAACATAGTTCAAGGTTTCATTTATATAACTGTCTTTTATTTTGAACAATTTTAAGAAATAACTAGCTATGATCACAAGATTACCTTATATTTTTTATTTACTTTATCAAACATTTCTTCGGTTATGAACAATTAATTAAGAGATATATTTAACAGGTTGTACGCCGTGGGTTCATAGATAATACAACTAAAGTAAGCTAACAACTGAAAATGTGGATGGCACATGTCCAGGTGTCTCAACTGTTCACTATAATCATCTATACTTATAATAAAACTATAGAGGTCAATCCTGCACATGGAATATATATTCAAAATTAATATTGAAGGATGAGTGGTGATCGAAACTAATGCCAAAAACGCAATCAGTAAATTATTTGTCTATCTATACGTGCATGCATGGTTTAAAAACTACTAAACGGATCTGAACCAAACTGGGTACAATTGTAGTTCATACTCTTGGGCAGGTTATAGGCTAAAGTAGCCATATTTAGCCAATTTTGATTTTTAAATGTTCATATGAGCCAAATGACAGTTTAAAACGTGAGTAAGCACGCAGGTGAAGCTGCGGACACAAGTAGTCGTTAATTTAATGGTAAAACGTTAAACTCTAGTACAGGTTGATTAAATATGTAGAGAGTATATTTATAAATCAAATAACATTTATCGAACAATACGATATTTATCGAGCCAAAGCTGTGGCATTCAACCTGTTAATGCTCAACCAAGCGGAAGAGTAAATACTTTTAAGATACATAGGAATATAACAAATTGCTTATTCGTAGTCCACAAACGGCGAAAAGATGTTTAGATGTTTTTTGGTAGTCAGATATTAATGCATGATAACATTTTGCAGTTTTTAAGTACCGCCAATCTACACTAATATATATATATATAATAATCTACCCAATAGTAAAAATAATTCTCGTTAATATATAAGAAAAATTAGACCGCGTAAATTAACCGGAATAATTATCTTGTTTATACACATTAGTCTAGAGATTAAAATCTTAAACAAAAGTATTCTTTCTAACCTCAAATGCAGTCAAATAGCAGGTATAAAGTTGACCAAAGTAAAGCCAAGCATCAAATACTCAACGCGCGCGAGAAGCTGCTCCGTAGATGGAGTCTCCGCCTCGCGGAACCCCGAGCCAGCCAGTGGACCGTGGACGCTGTTCGTCCAGTCCTTATAGAGTGAGTGGACAGACGACACGGTGCACTCCCATTTAAACCGGTGCAGATCCTTTCGGGACATGGTTGTTTCGGAAGGTATCTATGCCACGTCGTCGGCAGAAAGCCGCTCCCCGCCTGCCACCCCACTGCGACACCGTGGAGAACGACGCCCAGCACACGCTGGAAGATTGTCGGGCGTGGAGCGGCGAGCGCGCGGCCTTAGTCGCCGTGGTCGGAGCGGACCTACGCCTTCCGACATTGGTTGAGGCCGCGGTCGGTTCGATGAGAGCGGCCTTTGCCCTGTTTTGCGAGGCAGTAATTTCTCGCAAGGAGGAGGCCGAACGTGCGAGGGAGGTTTTAGTGGGTATACCGGGAGCTTCACTCCCGGGGAGTTCCACATAACCATCCCAAACCTCACCTGGTCGGGCGGTATGCGTAACGCATTTCCTCACGTTAAAAGTAAAGTATCAGATACTCAGCTCAGCACACGTTGGAAGAATATCCCGCTTGGGACAGTGACCGCGGCGCACTTCGCGTCATCATGGGAAGTGACTTGTCGCTGTCGGCCTTGGTCCGCTCGATAATCGATAGCGACGCTGCCTGGATAAGCCCTCATGCGGTTCTGTGAGACCGTAATGAGGAAACAAGAGGATGCGGAGAGAGTGAGGGAGACGGAATCCTCGCTCGCGATTCGCCGCCGAAAAGTTGGTTGCCGAAAACGAGAGTTCGCTCGTAGTTTTGCGACCACATAGCGCCGCGCGCGGTGGGCTTTGGGGAGCTCTTCGCCCTTAACATCTGACCAGAGCTGGCGCGCGCGGTGTCTTCGCGCGCCACTCTTTTAGTGGGATAGGCAATTAACCTATTCCTAGGGTCGGTACCTGCATAAGGTTCAGTCCTCGTCGGGTCGTGGAAGTATTCTTGGGCATATGTCTGAGGCCCCCATGTCCCCGACGAATGGATGAAGAGGATACATTGGGGTTTTAGTCGGTATCAGGAGTCTGACATAACCTGCCCTCTCCTCCAGCTTGAAGGGGTGGGTATCCATAAAGGATTTCCCCAATTAAAAAAAGTACCAAATACTGCTACTTTAAATACAAATACTGCGCTCAACATACATAAAATAGTACATCTTCAAAAAAAAACTCAATTGCAGAAAACATTATAAAAAAATCAATAAATGAAACATGGTTAAAAATGTTAATATATCATACGTAAATTTCCGTCCAATTCTTATTTGCCTTCTATCGTATTTTTAACAAAGCAGACAAACTATCGACCAGTTAGCAGATTTTACTTAATATACGCACGGCTCACTTGCATTTTCTGCGGAAAAATGTGGTTGTAAAACTATAGACTTACTCACCTGCAATCACAAGCGGAGTTTTAGTTGTTATTTATTAAACAACAATTTTATCATTTATCATCTAAAATACCTTGAAATATGACAGCGCGTCCATATGTTAGGCAATTATAATACTGTTACATGATGTCCGGGTGCGTAGGCATATTAAGTTTTCAGGTATAAGTAAACCAGTGAATAGATGATTTATATTTAGTTAGTATAGACTTTTATGTATGGAACAAAGGTTACTTTTCTTGCGAAAATAAAACTGGAAATGCAAAGGTGATCCCACGTAAGGAGAAACATTCATTTCTCAAGTTTAGAATAAAGAAATAATATTGAACGATATAGATAATATTGGTCAATACTTAAAAAAATGTTTAATGAAACATAATTCAATTTGCCATTACATTAAAAAGAGTTTAAATAAAAATATATACTTTGAAAGTTACATGTAGAATTTAAAGTAAGTTTGGAAATCTAATGCTGTACGTAGTACCAGCTTGCTTTACTCAGGGAAACAAATGAAAAAGCTACAATTATTGTTCAAAAAACCAGCAATTATTAACATTCGTGTTTATTGCATCACCCATTGTATAATAATAACAGGTTCCTCGAATACTTACGAAGCAAGTGAAATTACTAAAACAAAACTAATAATATTGCATTAATGTTAGCTACTAATGTAAATTTTAAGAAATTCTGCGTACGTTTCTATTACGTTTGTAGTGTATTTTGGTATAAAAATAATACCTGTAGTGTTTTAGACAAACAAACGCAAGTAACCTATATTACTTCCATTATAACCTATTCGCGATGAAGAAAGCGTCCAATTTTCTAAAACAATAGTGACTGTTTAATACATATTTTGAACAACGTTAAATTCCATTGAACATCTCTCAATGCGAATCCAAGCACATTTATTTTTTTAACCTTGAACATCATTGGCCAAACCAAGGATAGGTAGTTTACACATTTTATATCATCATTATTAATAGAAGGATTGAATACTCCTACATATTTGATCAATTGATTTAATATTTATTTCTATTTGTTCTAATGGTGTAAGATGGAATAAAGAACATAAATTAAAACGTAAGTATAAAAATTACATTACCAAGCTCTCAGCATCCTGGCTCATCGTCTTCTACGCATGGTTCCTGTAGGAAATTTGCGTGCGGCGGAAGCTACGGCCATAGATCAGTTAACCATAAATACTGCATCATTGCACCTTACCACAACAATACACTACATTCCATCACTGCATCCGCGTTCAACATATGATCGCCTCAGCCGGTTACTCTGACGTCACTCGCTTTCTCGCAAAACAAGGTTGTATTATACTCATTCATTGCATTTTTATTGCAACTCTAAAAATTAATGCGACTTATAAATTAACACTAATTATAGATTTTTTTTAAATGTTTTACTTATACGATCTATTTTCACAAAACTTTGTCATTGACGAAAGGTGATCACAGTGACGTGGGTAATGACTTTCGCGCACGAACTGAGTGAAGCACGTCCGCGTCGTGGCACTGTTGGCCGTCGCGAGCGCAACACGTAACGGAGTTGAGGCCCCCGCCTCTACTCCGTACACCCGGTCCACAAACCCGCACTGCACTGCTTATTCGTTGGTTTAAACAAAACAATTTGTGACTAAGGATACGTTGTTGAATATCATCCTTTGTTTGTCAACATTTACTATTAAAACAATGTTTTTACACGTTTATTTCACGCATTAAAGCGGAACGCAAAGGTGTTGCATACATAACATCATTGGTGGAAATATTTCATCTGTAAACAATATTAAAAAATATTGAAAACTTAGTGTATATATCTCCGTCCCCTACAAAAACTTCGGGACAGATTTTTTGTGAAATTGTAATAGACGAACAATTGCTGGTTTTATGTGTTAAATATTAATTGATAATATGGTGAACATACTAAAATTTTATGATACTATATTTTTCTCTCTATACCTGATAACATATTCATCGACTCGATTTTTTTACGCAATGGGCTCATACTTGATTTCAATTTCACATGTTTAATATCAACAATGTGGCCGTAGATAGTGAGGCGTGCTCGCCCAGAATACTCTAGTTCTTATAATACACCAACGCATTTGGGCGGCAGTTTTATATTGAGTAGCTAATCAGGCGGGTTCGAAATAATATGTACCACTAAACTATACGGAATATATATTTGCCATTAACAAGACTTTTTTTAAGTCTAAACATAAATGATACCTATAACTGTAAAGTTTAAATATGCATAACTCAAAAAAAAATAAACATTTTGGGTATGTTAAATATCATTTTTGATAGGCGTTATAGCAGATGAAAACTAAACTGTGTAAAAATTTATCAAGATTTGAAATACTAAAGGTAATCACGTAAATTAAACACAGTTAATCATTATTGAATTTCCCATATAATTCTCGTTGTCTTCAATAAAATATTAACAGCTTTATAACATTTTCATTTATATTAAAATACCAAATTTAAAATAATATAATGGAATACTTCCATTTAGAATACATTTAATCATATAAACATTATAAGTTTACAATTGGTTGATTTAACCCTTGAGTTTTCCTGCAATTTTAACAACTAATTTTAATTTTAATTACGGATTACCAGCAATATGTTATTTGACCTATCTAGCAACTATCAAAGGCCCGTGCAAACTAACTAATGGTTGGGGCAAAGATATGTTCCGACATGTATAAAGATACAAAGTACAAACAAGAGGCGAACATGCTTTTAACCAATGAAACTGGAAACTTCTTTTACCATATCGCTACAGCGGCGACAAAGGTTTCCAAAGGGTTAAAATAATTTAAACAACTGCCTAATATCAGTGGGACAAATCTGGGGTTGAGAACCTGAAAGTAAAGAAGCTAGTAATAGGTTTTTACATATTTTTAGTGGCAGTGTTATCTATATTTCAAATACTGGCAATTTTATTTTATTATAATGGTCCCTATTCATACATCAAATATTTGCTCCCATTTCCATAGGAGTGTAGCACCATTAAAAGTTTAAATGTAAGTTTACATTGAGTTAATTATGATCAATAAGTAGCACTAGGCATGGTAATAATCATTAGGTATTTATAGACATTTCAGCAGTGTTTGACTATCTGTGAGATTAACCTGATTATTTTATTTTCCTTGTTTCCTATTAAGGAACATATTATATTTTCTATGTTAAAACAGAAATATGAATTTAAATCACAAACAATTTAGAATGAGAAAATATTTCATATAGCTATATTTTAAATAATTATTAATTTGTGCTTATTAAACCATTATATATTTTTTATATGAATGAAATTAGTTTGCTCAAATCTTAAACATTAAGTAAGCCACTGACTCAATGTATACCACACTAACAGTAATTAAAATGCGGCGTATTTCGCACACATGTACTAGGGTAAAATTTTCATTAAGAAACTACTATATTACAGAAATTATTGAAGGTATTTAGGGACTTGTAAGCTTGTTGACAAAGATGAGGTTACTATGGAAAAAAGAAAACTTTAAAAGAAAAAGAAGAGCTAATATAACTTAGAAACTTTTTAATATGTTGCCAATAATAGCAAATTTTGCGGAATTCTATACACATTCAGGAATATGAAATAAATTTTTGTAATTATCCTCTATTTCATCAATTCATAAAAAATATGTGATGTAGACTCTACATGTACATTTTTCTCCTAAAGATTTCTTCTGATTGTACAATAACATTGTTATTACTATTGCTAAAATAATGTTTCAAATGTAAAACATACTAGGTTCTTTGTAAATAAATATTAAGTCCAAATTCTAAAAATGTTAAAACCTTTAAGACATTTTATTCCATAAGTAATTGTACTGCAAAAAGTAATTATAATAATAAATAAGGCACCCTATTTTTATATCTTAAAGAACTATGAGATTATGAAATTGAATAATTGTAACAATAAATAGTCTAGAAATGTACATAATACATGAACACAATGTTACAAAACTGTTAATATTTAAATCAAAAATTAAAATAAGTTTTTAATACAGTGTATATTCTATATACTCTCATGTAATGATGGTTTGTTTTCTTTTACATGAATTTCTATACATACTTTATTGTGTAACAATAAATAGTTCTAACTCAACTTATTAATGATTGATAGCTTGTAATTTGGAAATCGTTTAGAAGTTACCAAAGATAAATTGTTTTTTTTTAATCAGCAATGGTTTATGTCGCTGTAAATGCAGAAGAGTGATTCATTAAGAATACTCTGGCTTTTATATGTATGACTGTCAGATCACATCAAGTATTAGAGTGGCAGGTTGACATTGAAAATAATAGCGAGCCCAAGGAGGATTTGAGAAAATCTTACCACCAGACTCCACTATTCATATGGCCCCTGGAATCGAATCTAGGTCCTCTGTGCTACAAGGGAAATGGTAAACCATTGAGCCATGGAGACTCAATAGTTTTCTCAATTATTGCTAAATTTCTTAACTGAATTGTCATCAGATTTACATTAGTTTTCTTCACTTCTGTTTTTGTAATAATATACCTAATTCCTTTAATTTCACTGTATACATTTTACATTGTATTAATAATATTAAACTACATGTTGTAAATACAGGGCATATATGTAACTAGTACTACATGCCCAATTTTACTATTAATTTTGTTTTGTTTGCCTGGAATCATCTTTTGATGAACCACTCAAATATCTTGGTTTTCCATTTTCATCCCAAATTGTTTTGCATTTCCTAAACACAAATGCCATATATATAGCTGAAACAAAGAATTTTATAAATAAACCTAGAGTAAAAATGTGTTTTTGGTACCATAACTTACTAAATCATAACTTACTTGCAACTTCCCATTCACTAGAACTCATAGTACCAATTTGTTCATTTTCAGTCTTGTCAGTTTTGTTATTTAAAAACATTTTTGCATGATCATATTCTGCTTCATTCCCCATTAAATTTTTTCCAGGTGAAGCTGGATAACTTTCAAAACACATAATTCTTTGCAGTAATTGTTTGTAACTTACTGAGTAATCATTATAAAAATCTTTAAAACCCCCTTTATACACTAATTCAAGGCCATACTCTGCTGCAAGTTTGACAAACAAATTAAAATTAACTAAAAACTCTGGACAGTCCACAACTCCCTCTAAGTGGAAATCATATTTGCCTCCAAAAAGTGGATATCCATTCTTAGGATCAAACAATAATTTTATTTTATATATTCTATTTTGAAACATAATATCATCTGCTTTTTTAGCTCTAGATACAATTTCATAAGCATTTGGTATTGTTCCAAAGAAATACCCCCCTGGTATTAAACACTCTGATATGTTAGTGAGCATTCTTCGAGCTTGACTTAAACTTTCGAAACTGTAATGTAGACCAAACTGACAGCTGACAATATCAAAACTTATCGAAGGATCTTTGTATTTGTCTCTAAGGGTAGCCTTTGTACAATCAACTGCAATAAATTCAGCTGAAAATAAACGCCCACAACGTTTTTTGAGATCTTCATATCGAGCTTCACATTGCTGAACAGACACTTCAGCAATATCTGCAAAAACAGCATGTTCCACACGAGCTTTTTGCCATTTACTTAAATCTCCTCCTTTTCCACAACATATATCAAGTACTTTTAAAGCCTTGCCATAGTTTTTCTCTCTTATTTTATCTATATACTCTTGTATTAATACACTTTTTACCCAATTATTAAAGTTTCTTAGATAAAGAATAGGAGAATTAAACCTTTCTTTTAATCCCTTTTCTTCAATATGATTGTAATGAGCTGCAACTAGACTTGCATGTTCCGTGATACTATGATCATTCTCATCATGTTTATCATTATCAGAAATTTTACATTTTCTATTTACTGTCCTAAAAGAACTTTCTTCATTTTTAATCAAATTATTATCTTCATTGATGACTTTTACATCACTATTCTCTGCATTATTCATGATAGCAGTATATGTTATATCCAGCTATTTTTTATGTAGTTATAAAATGTTTAGAGAAAATTGTTTTTACTTATATTAACCGTCTTTGCTTAAAAAAGACAGAATAAAAGAATTAATAAGTTTTACATGTCAATCTAATTATTAGTCTAAATCTATTGACAGAAAGACCTCTGATACAGGCTGAATAAAAATATAGTTTTAAAATTTTATCTAAGTTTACTAAATTAAAATTTTTGTGCATCACGAAACCACCAGACATGACTTATTTTAAAACCAAAAAATCATGAACTAAAAAAATAACATAAATTTTGTAAAAAGAAAAATAAATTAATTAAAAACCAAATTTTATTTTATTGAAGAGCAACACTATTATAGATCTGAAATTTGTACAATTGAGAACATTGAACTAATTCACCTGAAGTTGTACATCCACGCGTAGCGCATGCGCAATCGTCACATCACGACACTTAGATTTTGCGTTCGCTCTACCGGCCTGCGACCTCATGTAATCTTTCACAAGGAACGTTATACGTAGGCAAAATGAGTGTAGAAAATCCAGCCAGTGATAATGATTGTGAATCAGTAAGTATCTATATTAACTAAAAATTGATTATAGTTTTCATTTAAGAAAAATTAAAATCTCAACCAACGATAAATTTTGTTGTTTACCGATGTTCCTTAGTAGATCGAAGAGAAAATTTTCTAAGTCCCAATATGGCGTCAACGACAATTCACAGGTCTGTAGAAGCGTCGGTTGGTTGGCAAAATTTTTATTTTAAAACGTTTTATGGTGTGGGTTATAATATTTTAACAAGTGACATTTTTTAAATACAATTAAAGAATATTGTGTGAACTTATTTTAAAGTTAGTAGTTATTATTTCTTCTCTCTTTACAGGTAAAGGTAAACGGCAACAAAAGTGAACACGTGAACGGCATACACAATGGTTACAGTAATTCTGAAAAGCATAAAACTAGTCACAAATCTTCGAGCAAAGACAAACACCGCGACAAAGACCGTGACCACAAAAGCTCTTCTAAACACAGCAGCAGCTCAAGCAGGTTAACAATTTAGAATTTATAAGTATTATATTAGAACTTATAAGTAAAATATTATTCAGTGTGTAATATATAATATACAATATTATAGGGATAAAGAAAGAGACAAAAACTCGAGCAGCAAAAATCACAGCAGCTCTCACAAATCCTCCAGTAAGGACAAGGATCGCAGCGACCATAAAGATCGTAGTGACAAAAACAAAGAACGGTCAGACAAGGATAGAGATCGCAATGATAAACATCGGAATGACAAGGAGAAACATAGAGAGAAAAGTGATAAAGAGAGAAATGACCGTGAGAGGCACAAGCACAATGATGGGGATAAGAAGTCATCTAAAGATAAAGAGAAGGATAAAGAGCACAAAAGTTCATCATCAAAAGATAAAGATCACAAGTCTAAAGATATAGAGAAAGACCATCATCGTAGTGATAAACATCGAAGTGATAAACATTCTAGTTCTAGAGATAAACACAGGTTATTAATTTTTACATATTTTTCAATTTGTATGAATTGTTTACAGCTTTTACTTATAATAACTTAAATATGTTTCTTTTCACACTCATAGATCAAAGGAGAAGGAAAAGATTTTTGATCTGCAAGACAAAATAAAATCTGAGTCTACATTAAAACTAGAACCTATGCAGGTAAACTTGTTTATATGCTGAAACATATGCTTGTATATATATGTATTCTTAAGGGAATAACCTTAAATCTTTTATTGATTTTTCTATTTATTTTGTACAGATTGATGAATCAGAAATAAAGCAAGAAATAAAAGAAGAAAGTGAAGATGGTTATACTGGTGCAAATACAACTGCTTCTTCATGTGATTACTCTTTATCGCAATTTAAAGATGAACCACTTTCAGAACTTCCTCTTGATGAAGATAGTGAAGGAGATACTCCTTTGGTATGTGTTCTTAAGTTGGGTACAAAAGCAAACAATTTAATGAATCAAGTTAACAAACACATTTTAAATATAAATATCTCTGATATCTTTATATTACTAAAAAATACATTATGTATAATACTTACTTCTTATTACACATTAACTTCTTTTAAATTTATAATATTTGTGTTATTACTGACATTTGTTATATCCTATTACATGAACATATATCTATGAACATATTAATTTTTAGGAAATCTGATAATATTACAATTATAAAAATTGAACAAGAATAATGTTGTTATTGTTTAGTTTTATATAAAGTTGAGTTTGTATTAAAAATATTGCGAAATTAACGCTTCTAAAATAATAATTTGTCTTAATACATTATTGTTTATCAATTTTCTCTTTTTACACAAAGTTGGAGCGGATAGAATCTAAAAAACGTGCTGCCAGTGAAAGTGAAGAAGATACTCCATTGCTTCAGCGTAAAAAATCTAAGAAGAAACTGAAAAAGGGTTTGTATACAAAAAAAGTAAAAATATCGGTTATATTTAAGCTCAATTTAACTAAAATCTCTTTTAAAATGTCTAAAATTAATCTTTTTTGAGAGATAACAATGTTTTTGTGAATATTATGTTATTATTTATCTTTATAGATTTAAATGTTAAACCAATTAGTTTTATTTAAATTTTTCATAGAGTCTATTTATGATGATGATGAGGATGAAGAAGTTCCAAAGAAGAAAATGAAATCTGAAAAAGTAAAATCAACTAAAGTAAAAACTGAATCTGATGAAGGCCCCAGTCCAACAAAACGCAAAAAAAAACAAGAAGATGACCAAGAAGTTTGGAAATGGTTGGTTCCCATGTATAATATTTATTTTTATGTACAATAAACCAACACAAAAGGACCCCTTCTGATGGTAAATGGTTTTCCCACAAGTATTTAATTGCTAGTTGTCAATATTTACCAGAGCCTCCATAGTATGCTAATTACCTAAAACTATGAAATGTCACTTTAGAACGCAATAATAGTTTTGTGCTTCTTGGTGATAGAAATAGGATTCTTATTTAAATGTACTTACAATACACTGAGAGAGTCCTGCTATCAATGGTATTTAATCGATACATAAATTATAAAATGGATAGCTTATATATACACAAGATGAAAATACCAAATGTACAAGTATTTGTAATTACATTGGTGCAAGGACTAACCATTATCTTGGTAACATAAAGAACCGTGAATCATTTTTGAAATGCATAATAAGTAACAATTTTTATATCACTAAGATTAGCGGATAATAATTAGCATATATTAGATAATAATAAAATAATTAGCTGATTTAAATTTTTGTGTAGATTTCTGTCATTATTAGCTATTAACACTGTGTAGAATTGAAGTCATATTTTTGTTAACCTGTTCTAGATAAAAAGATAAAAGATATATTTCATCAAAAATATAATTAAATTTTATCAAAATAAACAATCTTATTGTGACATGTAAATTCAAATAAATATTTTATAACAATGCACATCTTTAAAGAATTCCACAGCTAATAAAAGTATTTGATATTACATTCTCAATAATGAAAACACAACAGATGGCGCTAGTGATATATGTGACATTTGAGGTTATATTTTAATCTAAAATGTTTGTAGTGCGTGTAAGGTTATTTAAAATAAGATCTATCTCATGTTTTTCTTACCAAAGCTTATTCATAGTCGAAAAACTAAGTACACCTCAAATCTTCAAGTATATATTATTTTTATTTTTATTACTTTCTATACTGTAATGTATTTAATGTGAAATGTGTTGCTTTAATAGGTGGGAAGAAGAGAAAAAGGACGATGGAACTAAATGGAATTTCCTAGAGCATAAAGGGCCTTTATTTGCACCCGACTATGAACCATTACCAGAGAATGTAAAATTCCGATATGATGGAAAGATCATAAAATTATCTCAAGATGCTGAAGAGGTTGCTGGATTTTATGCACGAATGTTAGATCACGATTATACAACTAAATCAACTTTCAATAATAACTTTTTTGCCGATTGGCGTAAAGTTATGACTCATGAAGAAGCTAAATTAATAAAGGATCTTTTAAAATGTGATTTTAAAGAAATGAATGCATATTTTGCCAGTGTTTCTGAGAAAAACAGAAATCGTTCTAAAGAGGAGAAAGCTGCACTAAAGGCAAAAAATGAGGAAATTCAGAAAGAATATGGTTTTTGTATTATAGATGGGCATAAAGAAAAGATTGGAAATTTTAGAATAGAACCTCCAGGATTATTTAGGGGACGTGGAGAACATCCCAAAATGGGTATGTTAAAAAGACGCGTTATGCCAGAAGATGTCTTGATAAATTGTTCAAAGGATAGTAAGGTACCTAAACCTCCAACTGGGCACAAATGGAAAGAAGTTAGACATGACAACACAGTGACTTGGTTAGCATCATGGACAGAAAATGTCCAAGGCCAAGCAAAATATGTTATGTTAAATCCAAGTTCAAAATTAAAGGGTGAAAAAGATTGGCAAAAGTATGAAACTGCAAGAAAGCTTCATAAATGTATAGACAAGATAAGAGATACTTATAGAAGTGATTGGAAAGCAAAGGAGATGCGAGTGCGGCAGCGTGCAGTCGCCTTGTATTTCATTGATAGACTTGCTTTGAGAGCTGGTAATGAGAAAGATGATGATCAAGCAGATACAGTTGGTTGTTGTTCTTTACGAGTGGAACACATTCAATTACACAAAGAGAAAGATGGTAAAGAATTTGTGGTGGTATTCGATTTTCTTGGTAAGGATTCTATTAGATATTATAATGAAGTACCAGTAGAGAAAAGAGTGTTTAAGAATCTTGAACTCTTTATGGAAAACAAAAAAGACAGTGATGATTTGTTTGACAGACTTAACACCCAAACACTTAATGAACATCTAAAGGATCTAATGCCTGGGTTGACAGCTAAAGTCTTTCGTACATATAATGCTTCAATTACCTTGCAAAGACAGTTGGATGAACTGACTGATGGTGATGCCTCTGTACCTGAGAAGATTTTAGCATACAATCGCGCCAATCGAGCTGTTGCTGTACTCTGTAACCATCAAAGAGCTGTGCCTAAAGGTTAACTTTCTGCATCATTTCATACTTATATTTCATATTCTAAGCCTGATATATATATATATATATAAATAT
>DWQX01000670.1:0-37993 GCA_018245475.1 Pharmacophagus antenor
CCCCTTTTTTTTAATGCTACGGCGCCCACCGCGCTCTACACAGAGTAGATCGTCGGCATCGTCAGATGTGTATAACAGACACATATATACTTATATATTTTTATACTAGATTTTGTTTATACTAGAGATTGGTAAAAAAATTATATAAAGATGTCTTTGTTTTCAATAAATATTTCGATAAGGTAATATTGTCTTGAACGTAAATTGTTATATTACTTACTATAAATAATGGTGTGACGCATTGATGTACATATTTCGAGTTCTAATAATTAAAATAAATAATGTGTTATGTAGCGTGTATTTTTTTGTTTTTCGCTATTAAATTAAATGAACCTTTTAATGTTATAGAATTTATTTTATTAAAGTCACCTAAATACGCTTTGTTTAATAATAGACCATTAAAGATCATTTTCAGAAACAATATATGAGTTTAACAGAGCGCAAGAAAACTGGTTTGTTTTGCCGTAGTAAGTAACGCAACATGAGAACTCTAAGCGCGCCAGATCAAATGGCTGGCTAGCGAAGGCTGCGTATTCGTAGACGCTCTTGAGTTCTACGCAGGCGCAGTACAGCGCAACCAAGGGTGTCTGTGTTGCTTTTGTCGCAGCAACAGGTTCGTAAAAGAGAAAAAATAATAATGTTTGGAAAAGAAATAGAGGAAGAAAATTGTATCTGGAGCGATGTTTTTGATAATAATGCAAAAATAACGTTGTTTACGGGATGGACTACATCGGGCGAGTATATTCGTAAAATATTGATTTTATGCATAATACTTTATTTACGAAGCAAACATGTAATACTTTTTGTTTCAGGACGTATAGGTTTCTTCTTAACAATGTGGTTAAACATAAACCTTTGGTGTACAAATTTAAAAAACG
Organism: Pharmacophagus antenor; assembly: GCA_018245475.1. Lineage (NCBI taxonomy): Eukaryota > Metazoa > Arthropoda > Insecta > Lepidoptera > Papilionidae > Pharmacophagus > Pharmacophagus antenor. Next base: position 879 of record DWQX01000670.1, read on the forward strand.
ATCTCAAATATAGGAATTTGGCATCATTTACTACAATCATGTGTGTTAGACGAGGATTGCAAATTTTTCTCTCTTTTGCAATATATATGGAGTACAATTGGTAGGTTTTTTGTTTACCTAGATGCTTTAACAGTAATTTATTTTCTATTTTAAATTTATACACGTCAGCCAAGGTTTTAAAGGTCTGTTTAGTAAAAGGTTTTACTATTGTCACATTAACTTCTTTTACGTAAAAATGTTTCTAATTATTAACAATATTCGTACGATGATCTGGATCGTAACTTCAGGACTGAAAATATTTGTATGTCTAGCTTATTTTTATATATAAATAAAGTACTTATATTACACTTAATTTATTTTAGTAGAAAATTTATACTTTTTCTTTGGTAATACAATGGTTTTATAAAAATAAAAAAATGAAATATATCGACAATTTTTTTTCAGGGATTTTGATATTCGTTTTTGCTCTGCATATGGCATCTTAGATACATTTTTAGGAGTGTATGAGGTAGAGAGTCTCACACACATATGTATAGAAAGATACGTAGTCGCGAAGTACCTATCGAAAGGTGAGAAGTAATGCATATTTTGAAACTGTTAATGTAAAAGTACATTACATAAATTATTGTGATTAATTTTGTTTAATTAACAACAACGGTTTAATACTTGACCTTAATATGTCATGATGTTGAGGGATAATGACGTTGTAGATGGAGAAGCCTGCTCGCTCAGAATACTCTGACCTTACATGTATCATTGCCGAAACAATATTTTAGGCACTGAGAACCGCTATAGTGGTTTACGCGTATGTACCTTTCTGTTCGGTGCACCACTATAGTATCTTACGTGGATGTATCTTTCTGTTCAGTGCACTACTATGGTAGCTTAGACGGAAGTATCTTTCAGCAAAGCATACCACAATAGTGGCTTTCGCGGATATCGTCTTTTTGTATAGAGTATCACTATACTGACTTTAAAAATGCGCGTTAAAATCATATATTAATTAAAAGATATATATAAGTAAATATTTTTAAAAATACTAATGAAAAATTATAATTTAATCATCAAACACTTTATTCCAATATACTAATGTATAACTATGTATAAAGATCAGCACTAACTGTCGCAAATTGCAGTGCCGTATCATTTACACGTAATTCGCGTTGAACTCTGGCATACCGAGAAACAGCCCCGTGTAAAATTAAGGATGACAGGTAGCCAGACGGGTTTAAAAAAACTCTACCGCTATCAAGACTCCATTACGACTTATGTGGCACAGGACTCGAACTCGGGACCCTTGTGTTACACATTGCCTACTCTTTGAAAGACGTAGGCAAGGGTTTTAAAGCTCCTAAATCGTGCCAGTCTGGAAATATCGTTAATGGCAACTGCTTCCAAAAAATACTTTTTCGTAGTGTAAATATATAATTTGCTATTCACATGTAAAACATAACGGAAACTTTTACCGGTGTGTGGTTACAACTAATATAAACGTCTTTTTTTCAGGATGGCGAATTAAAAGGTGGCACTATATTTTATACGGATGGCTGTGTTTGTTCTTTTCATTGCTATATTCACTGGCACCGTGGTTTGGAATTGGCAATTATGTCAGAGATTTCACATGTTTAACTTGTGCTTACAACATGATTTTACCAAATTCATGGGAAAAATACGTCCTAATGACAATATATTTGCTTCGCAGTGTTAAACCACTATTTTTTATGTGAGTATTTTTCGTTGATTAAGGATTGAAAAAAATATTATATCATTGAAAGGATAATTTTAAATTAAAGGACCTACTCTAAAAAAAAATTAAACAATTGATTTGTATTTAATATGACAAAAAGTTTCTGTACCTAGTCATGGTATTGTTGTAATTTTAGGATGATAATGCTTCATTGGACACAAGTTATTAAGAGCAAATATAACGTTAAAAAAATTCCATGGGCAGAAGCGCGATTTACTCATGTGAGTACTTACCTTGTTTTGATAATAATTAACTTTGTTACTAATAACAGGTGCTAATTTTTCAGCAGACATGAAATTTTTTAATTTATCCCCGAGGAAAGACTGATTTTTGAAGCCTTTATTTATTTCATTTTTTTTTATTATTATGTTTTTTGTTTCATTTAAGCAAGTAACATCGTGAAATTCCTTCCGAAGGAATTTAACAAAATTAAAATAATAACTGAATTGGGAAAATGAGAAAGGATTGGCATCATTTGTCTCTCTTCGTGGCGCAGTGGTCTACTGCTTGCCTTGTAATGCGGAGGTTCCCGGTTCGATTCCCGGACCAGAAGAGTAGGGAAGTATGTTTATTGGTAGGATTTTTTGTGCCCACCTGGCCAGCTACCATCCTTAATGTTAATCTGTCGCCATAACAACATTGCTGTGTTTCGGCAGTCATACGTGTGAGAGTATTCTGGACGAACACGTTACCCATCCACGGCGTTATTGTTACTTAATACCAGGACAAATTGAGGTCCTTACTTTATAACCAATAAAAAATCTATTCAGTTTCCATTTTTTGTGAGAATATATTATTACATTTCAGGTAGTTGATGTTATAACTGTTGTTAGCATTGCGTGTTGGGCACCTATCACCGTTATTAGAGGTTTAATTATAATTATATTTAATTATGTAAACTTCGATGTAAACCTTAAACCCTTTGTTATATATATTCAATGGGCAATATGGATTGAATTAGTAAGTTACTTCTATTAGACTAGACTTCATAAATAGGTTTTAATTGGATTGATTTGTTATTACTTGTTTGTGAAAAAACACTTTCCTTTAGGGTCAAGGGAAAATAATCTTTCTAGAGGTATATAAACGTATTATATGCAAATATAACATTTTAAAATACCAATCTTTAAATAAATTCACTTTATTCTCTTTGAAAGAATCTCGTAATAAAATTGATTTAAATAAATTTAGCATTAGCGTAGTTCAACCGAAAAAGTATAAGAGGGCGCAAGGATATCTAATATTTTACACACCATGTGTCGGATTTTTAACTCAATTAACGAGTGATGTTAACTGATAATGACACCGTAAATTGGCAGACTGATATTAAAGATGATAGCTATGGTATTCATGTACCCACGCAATCGAACCTGGGACCTCCGTGGTACAAAGCAAGCGGTGAACCACTGCACCACGGAGGCATTCAAATGCTGGTTTGCATATTATAATTTTTTTTTATTTTAATTGCGGAAATAATTGTAATCTGATATATATATATATCATCGCCACGTTTCTTTAAGTCATTTGCTTTCAATATTCTTACAGTTTACTCCTGCTATCATTACGTTGACCCTTCTTAATGTGGATCTCCTTCTTCGCGCTAAGATGTTTGGGATCGATAAAAAAGAGGAAGACGTGGTGAAACTTTATGAGAATCAACAACGCCGAGAGTTTTCAGCTCGGTAATTGTCAATTTTCCATTAATACATGAAATATTATTCATAGCATAAATTTAACCGTACCAAAGATTCGGCTTTCAACGTGGTAATAAAAAATAATACAAAAAAATTAAAGTCAATTTCTAGTTCAGTCAAAATTTGTATCCTGCTAAATAAAATAATACATCGTAGAAGAATATTTTTTCTTCCGTTTAATACTAATATTAATTATTGAAATTTTATTAATGAATTAATATTTCAAAAAAGTGTAGTATAAAGTGTCAACCACTCCTAGTTTAAAAATATATTAGATCTCGAGTGGATGAATGAAGTGCTTTATTAATATGGAAAATATGAACAATACATATAAATACATATAGGGAGAGTGTGAACTTATAGAAGGAATAGAAAAAAGAGATTTTATTTAAAATAATTTTATTTTTTTATCATAATAATAATTTATTAAGAAACGATATGTACATACATTTTCAGATAAAGGTTATGTGTATGAAATAGAGGATGTACTCGAATGGAAAAAAAAACAGAAATTAAATTATTCACTAAAAATATATTGAATTCTTTACGTATTAAACGTATATAACCCATTAACGTAAATGTTTCTAATCGCTCCCATTTTTTTCGATATTATTTACATTGTTAGGAGCTAATATTGGATGAGTACTTACACAATACTTTTTCGAAATATCACATGAAATTTTTGACAAGATTAAATATCCAATTGCCTTAGTGCTCAATCGTTGCAGAATATTAGAACTTTAGATGTATTATTTCATTGTTTAAATGAAATTTCTCTTCTACAAATTATAAAAGTTAAGGTTATTTATTACAACTTATCAATCTTATTAATTAAAATGCTATTTCTCGATAGCTAAACAGCGGAACGTATATTTAAATTTAGATAATCAGTGGCAGATTTCAGAAAAAATATATTAAAGAAATTCATTCTTAAAATCCAGCAATCGTTTAGATTAAATATTAAACAAACAAATTTCAATACTTACAAGTACATTACAATTACATAGATGAAACTTAAGAAAATTTGACATTTGAAAGTTATTTTCTTAGTTATTCGTGTAGAATGGCAAATGTTATTTATATATAAGACGGACATTATTGTTATTCGCAATATATTGATAATGTTATGGCAACTAACTGTTATGGCACTATATATGGAAGGCTTAAGATTGGAGATATTATTAATTGATATTTAATTATGATCAAATTAACATTTTTAGATGTTCTATTGAATATTGGTCCATAGCAAGGCCATCAATAATTAGACGAAATATAAATATATCTCTTATAAAATGTATAGGATGGAGTAGTGCCAAGCCTTGTATATAACAGTAAATTTTGGTGTATCATTTCAATGAGCGTTGGTTTTATATCTTATTAGCTATTGGCCCTATAAGACTTAGTAATATTTATAAATAATGATACGATTTTCATTATAAGGCTTTAGTATATTTATCCCGTGTTTAAACTTATATGTTACTCTAGTTTATTAATACAGCTTTAATGTTATTTTTAGATATGAAAATCGAAATGAATTATATAATGCTAAGGACAATAAATAAGGAGGATATGATCATAAGAGAATAATTAATAGCAATCCTGTCGACTCCAAAAAGGATAAATGAAGAAACCAAAATATAAGCTGTACGAAACGGGTGTATCACAGCTTTTGTATTCTTGATTTCATTAAATATGCTTTAAATTTAAATGTACTTACATGTGTCCAATATCTACATAAACAGATGTTTCAGCTCCCAGCAAAAGAAATCTCTTTTATTTGGATTTATTACTACTAACCAATAGGTTTGTACAGATTGTATACTCTACAAATGTGTAGATTTAATGTATAAATGCATAATGTATATTCCTAAACAAGTAACGATGTAAGAATTAATATACAATAGTAGAGTTTGGTAAGGCGTGTGATACGTCCAAAATTATGTAAATAATTTAAGTATATATGTTCGCGGCAACCGTTAGTAAAGTGTTTTAAAAATATTCAATAATAATTATTGTGCTTTTCGGTTTTAAACTCGAATTTGTAGCGTTAATTTATTTTTGAACAATATATACGACTAGATAAATAGTTACCACTTTACTTTATTTATGTTCTTTTAAATATATCACGTACAATACACCAAGTATAATATATATTAATCTATAATAATGTAAACGAATCACTTGTAACCCAAATGTGTAATAAAGTTCTTAGACGTATAATTGATTGTCATTAATTTTATATTTCACAAATGCACTTTACATTTATGGAATCATAATTTCACAAGCACTCTCTATACTATCTTTGGAATGAGTTTAATGGTTACCTTTAAAAAGTTTATAGTATTCGTTACCATCGCGATCTCCATGTACATACTCGTAGCTTGCTTCATAGCAATAATCATCGGAATTTCTTACAGCTGTAGTAGTGTATACCCTGTTGCTGTAGGTATCCTCTGTGGATCCTGTGTACGACGGTGTAGAGGGACTCTTGAGTACAATAACTGGGTAGTCGCGCCAAGTCCCTCTTACTGGATCCTGCTATATCTCTTCCATTACCGTTTCTTGATAACATCCTCTCCTATTATTACGTTTTTCTATGATAGGGATGAGGAATAGGATAAGTCCACTCAGCGATATCGTACCACCCGCTACGTAGAAGCCTGGCGCATATGAGTGCAGTTCATCGTAAAGCCATCCTAGAATCATTTATTGTAACTATTAATGGTGAACTTCACATAACGTATTTTTATGCTAAATTGTGCCCATATATAATTCTTGCAAATTTAAATATAAATGATTTCAATAGGTAGGGCTATTAAATAGGAATTTAAGTTATGTGGTGACCAGATGATGATAATGATTATAACTTAAATTGGTGGTGCTCAAATTGAAGTTTGGTGGTCAGAGAAAAATCTTGCGGTCTGGTCTTTTTATTTTATTAATGCTATATCGGATCGACTTTCTTATATCCTGAAACCACTTTTTTTGCCGGCCAAGTGCCTCTACTTCCAGTACCCTGCCTTCAAAGGTTAGCTTTGGGGACTTGTAGTGGTACCCACATTGCAGAAAATCAAAAACAGCTACGTTCCTCTAAATTCTAATACTATTAATTTTTAACATTTTTTAAACAAAACCAAATTATTTCACACTTTTCACGCACCTAAAGCTATTAACAATACACTCCTCCTTTCCTTGAACAACGATAATACGTCGTATTAATTCCGTAACCGCAACAGCTGCAGCAAAATTATTCAAACTTGCATTTATATATTATACTTAAGTATTAGACTTACCCGCAAAAGGCGGTCCGATTAGTGACGCAATACCTTGGAATAATAACAAAAGACCAAAGGCGTTAGTAAGTTTTTCAATGCCGAGCAGGTCAACTAGCACCACAGAAGTCAATCCGACGTATGCACCAATGGTGAAGCCAAATGTTGTTGCATACAATGCAAGGCCCCAAAACTCCCAACACGCCATCGCCAGCGCTGTACCTGTACCAAACAATACAAATTTATAATTTCTAAACAATGAGATTAGAAAGCAAACCTTAAAATATTATACTTACTGATGCCAGCGACAGTAAGACATAAATTGTAAGCTAATAATCGGTTGACCCATGGCTTATCGCTTATGTACCCAAGAATGATTCTTCCAACTAGATTAGATGCTCCGATTATAGATATTAAGTAAGCTGGGTTGGCTACCCCTAATTTCTCACTCATAGGGACTGTATAAACGTATGGGATATAAAAACCTATACTGGTTAAGAAATTTGATAGAGAAAACAAAATAAATATTGGATCTATCAAAAGCGATAAGTCTAACATTTGTGATAAAGCAGCTTTAAATTCTTCTGAACACGGTAACCAGCCGCATCTCTGTATAGATACTTCTGACGGTTCCCTTAATTGAACTCTCTCTGGGGAAGTCCCTCTAAATTTAGCTAGACTCGTTACGCTTCCTTGGTATAAGACATCCGGTCGCAACATTATACCGCTTCCCTGTCGTGAGTGAGATTGATGCCTCAAATCGTTTGGTTTATTCAATGCTGGTTGAGAAAGGGTTAGTCTTGCAACATCACCATCTTCAATTTTGCCATTTGGTCTGGCTACATTCTCAGAACTCTGGGATCGTTTTAGTGGTGATTTCTTTGATTTAACTAGCATAGGTTCTAAAGCGGGCGTTTTAGGAGTTTCGGGAACTGGTTTAAACATGAGCCCTAAAGGCACACAATTTAATATAAAAGCGCCGATGATAGCCATCGCTCCGCGCCATCCGTAGTTTGAAATAAGTGTTGAAGTGATTGGGGCAAATAAGAAAGTCCCTAGACCGGAACCGCAAACCGCAATACCTGAAAATGTAAATAAACAACATTTAATAAATTGTTTGTAACTATTTTTATTAGTATATTATAAACATTTTCTCATGTAAGATTTGTAACAGTTACATTTTGAGTAATTAAAGCAGATAAATTCTATATTTGCAACGTATCAGTTTCAGTAATCACTTATTTTACGACAATCAAAAAAAATGGTGTACCTGTTGCTAGACTTCTGTATCGCTCGAACCACACGGTGACGCTAACAATTGCCGGCAAATAGATGAGACCGAAGCCTAACCCCGTACCGACACCAATCGTAAAGATTAGTGTGAGCACATTACCGGCGAAAGCAGAAGCGATAACGCAGACAGCGGATAGCAGGGCACCGGCTATGGTCACTGTGCGACATCCCCATCGATTTACGAACGAACTAGAAATTGGACCTGAACGTAATAAAGAAACATATATTTTTAACAACATAGCGATGAGTTTATTTGGTCGTTCACCAGTGATAAATCTGCCAATAATATTGCAGTGCTAATTAGGATGTTTATATACCATTACATTGTGTTCAACTTCAAGAGACAAGAAGCTGTAACATCTTTCTCACCAAAACACAGAAAGTTTGTACTATAAAAAATAGGCATAATAAAATTCTATAAACATTTTATAAAGTTGATAGAATTTTATAAAGGAATTTGACATTCATTAATGCCATCCAATCATGACTTCTCTAGTAGGTGATTAAACAAATATTATTATAGGACTGCAAGAATAATTTAACGATTTGTTTTTGTAATATATTTACTTTATATCTGAATTAAGCAAGATTTATGATAAATCATATACATTATTTTATATTAGTTCTTGCTGTTTTATGTCCCATTCATCAAGATCTAATTTTTCTATTATCAGAAGTTATTAATTTAGCAAATTTCGTCCAACTTACCCGAGCTTAACGTAACCCCGACGAGGATAGATACAATCCAAGCGGTTTTGCCTTTGCCTTCTTCGAAGTAGGTCAGGAACTCTGCATAGAACACGCCAAACGAATAGGTCATGCCATCGGCTGAAATGAAAGAACGCGTAATAAACATTAATTGTTAGCACCTGTCGAACCGTTAAAACATAGAAGAGATAAGGATGAAATGAATTTCATTTTAGAAAATATGTTAAAATAAATATTTGATAATTTATTGCTCTCTGCGGTAAAAAAATAGCAATTTCACCTCATAGCGGAAAAATGCTAATCTTATGACAAGGCTATGTTCGACGCATAAAACGTTTAAATAATTTAAATTTTATTTTTATTTGTAACTTGTCGTCATTAGATTGACGTCGACTTAGATATTTTTATTATGATTTATATTATTAAAGACATCGATTTATCTGGCGGTATTTTATCACGAAATGTGACAGTCCTGTAACGAAGTAGGTTAACATGATAGATCCGTAGGACGCAACAATGTTATGTCAATGGTGACAGACAGATGTACGTAACGACACGTGCAGGTAGACAAAAGACTCGGAATATTTAACAAGAACAAAAGACGTCAATGGCTTGTTGAGGTAAAGAATAAAATCTTTAGTCAGCAGGCAGTCGGCACTGGTGTATTTAGGGATGATCTTAAAAACTATGAACGGATGTTACAAAGACAATCATATATTTTTATATGATTAAAATTGAAAAATGTATTAAAGTTTAGTTTTGTAGATTTAAAATTTTATATAATTTCAGAAGGTATTGTTATAACAAAATACAATACAATACTCAGTGCACAGTTTGGGCACTGGTTTATATGTTTGCGCAGCAATGGAACAAAAGGCGGTAGGTTTGTGCACTTTCCACTTACTGGATGTAAAGCACTGATTCCGAGTCTCCGCTTGCATTATAATCGCAAAGTATGAAATCCATACCATTGTCAATAAAGACCAAAATTTTTTGCAATTAATAAATATGTTAATGTTTATATTATAATAAGTTTAATTCTTAGCTATAAAAACTAAATATTTTTATTGTCAGTTTTTGCCTTGAAAAAGTATTATTATCTGTCATAACTTAATCTTTGCTATTTTTCCACCACGTAAAGTTCGGCTGGAAGTAATAAGTCTTAAATCGGTCTTAGTATCTTTAACTCAGTTTATCTTGTGATATTTATATACACAATGATTTATTTATTCATTAACAGTTAACGTATTGGAAATGTGGCTAGAAGTCCCGTAAAATATAATATTGCGATGCGTATTCATTAATATTATATTTTTGATAACGTCTAATATCTGACAAGTGGATTTGTTAGAAATGGCATATACACGTCCACAAATTATGGTAAAATTTATAAGCCTTTAAGTCTATTCTTCTATGCCAGTAAATAGAATACAGACTTCATGCGTAGACGGAAATACTCCTGCCGGTAAACTACTCCTATTCTTTGCTGTTCGCATTATGAAGGACGAAACAAAACACATTATCCTAATGTGTTAGGCCCCGAGTCAGACGAAACAATAACAATCGTCAATAAGACAAACAGCGACTTACATTATATAAATCTATCACAAGAAGTGTTAACTTTTTATTGATAAAAAAATTCGTTAAAATTTTATGATGCTTATGAGTTATTATTTATCTGTGGTTTCTTTTTTTTATTAGCTTTTTACTAATATTTTTTTAAGATTAGTAGATTGTGATTAAGGATTGGTGTAATATTTCTCCTGTGTAATATTTGCTGTGTGTTTTGTAATGTAGGTTGGAGGTGTTTTTACTTAGAATTGTTAATTAATAGAAATTGTTTTCATATATATTACAAAAAATAAACTATTATTAGTTTTTAATCACTCCCGTACTACTGCTACAAATATTACACATCTTTGTGTTTGAACTAAGTGGTAAATATGTGTACAGAATAATTATACAATCGGTATAGGTTGCTGTATTGTAATGAAATAAAAGATATTATTATTATTTTATTTGTGTTGTAAATATATCAGGCGTCTCAATTTTTTTAATACTTTTCTAACTTTATAATTTTAAAAAGTATTCATTAATTGTGAATCAATTGTTGCCTACCTTCGGCTTTTTTATTAGAATCTTATATTTTAGACCAAATAAATCTTATTTTAAAAGCCGTAGAAATAGGAATGTTTTGTTTTTACGGCATCCGTCCTAAACATATATATCTAGTTACAGTTGTACGTTAAACTTGTTAACAGACGAACAGAGGTGTTTTAACGTTATTTATGACATCAGAATAAATGCACAGATGCGTTTCCTAGGAAATATTTGTAAAGGAGTCAAGATTAATCGCGAGTCTTGACTTATGTTTACACGTAATCAATGTAACTTCCGTGTTTCTTACAGTATAACGGAGCAAAGGTTCACTAGTCATCTCATCATTATAAAAAATATAGTGATCTCTCATTTAAATTTTTAATTTTATATTTAATATTAAGATTATTCTAAATCACAGACATGGTATTATTACAATAAAACTGATTCTTTTAAAACTGGTTGATTTACTTGCGGATAAGCTACGTTAATCTAACCACTACTACCTAGTGTACTAGACATTCGGTAGGACATTGTGACGTAGCTGTTTCTCTTTGCTGCTGGTTTAAAGACAACATATGTCTTTTACTTTTAGACAGCTGTTTCTTAAAAGATATAATGTATTTTTTGTACATTATGAAGTGATTAATCTTTGGATAATTCGCTATATAAACTGTTTATATAAGAAAAACTCAAAAGAACTTATTGTTAAACTATAATGTGTGATTTTTACAACAACGTTATTATAAAAAAATATGTAAAAGTTACGAAATAAACAAGAAAGTAAATAAAAAAAACTTGCAAAATAAATAACCTTCAAATATTGATAATTTTGAAACGGAACTTTCATCATTGTCATACAAATTGGAGCAAAGAACACTATTGATTGTAACGCTTTGCAAACGAATAGATTTAAATTATTAGGTAGGGTGAACCGATACTGCAGACCATTATACACATATGTACAGACAGATGTATAAATATGCTTCAAAATTTTAATAACCATTTGTTTGGGACAAGGGTTAAATAAATTAGAGTTTCACTACGCACACGCAAATATTTTAGCATACATTAAGAAAAAAATATTTTTATGTTAGTAAAAAAGATTTAGAAAATAAGTGAAAAAAATACGACGACAAAGTTCAAGCTTTTAATTGAAATAGAAAGGTAAATTTTACCTATGTCTATTCATAAGGTTTGGATAATGATGTACTACATGTCAGAATAAGTCATAATATCCACACTTCACACTATTTCGCATACATACATCGCGTACGTACATAGTATTTATTCACATTAACAGGAAATGAAAAATCATTAATATTGCATGAGTACTTCAATCGACACTGACTTTCTTACTACTTACGCAAGTTTTCCACCATAAATAATTTTTTTTTCTTCAACTTAATACTTTGTAAATTGCTCTTTAATTCCTAAAATAACACTTATTGGTGATTTTGTTTCCTAATGTTTTAATACAGTTTTTCCTATTAGGACGATTATTCGTTAGTAAACATTTTTATTATTGCAAATATCTAGTGTCAGTACTTTGTCCTCGAGTCGTGTGATAACTGAGATAAAAGCGACGGGTCCCGGTGTCAGAGCAATGACGTCTGTATACAGCAAACAAGTAATAGACTAACATTATCGATTGATGCATGCCAATAATTCAATACTTCAATATTCGCGACACCTGTGGAAATTGTTTCCGGTTGTGAATGGATCAGAGCAAAAGCTTCGAATTGTTTAAATAATGTCGTTATAAACCAAGCAAACGGCGTCAATTTTTTTTATTGTAAAATTCAATATGAAGACAGTGAACAGGAGTAATAACAACATAACAAACAAAATTATTACAGCGATATATAATTGGTACTGAAAATATAACAAAATTTGTAGAGGTAAAAGTCGAAAAGTCAAGAGCAAAACAATTGCGTTAGAATTTAGAGTTAACGATAAAGCCTTGCATTGTTTTGTTCTATCTCTTAACATAGGCAATAAAGTCACCGTTTCAGCTAAAACAAATTTTAGCTGAAAGGGTTATCGAAAGCACTAATCATATAATCATATAGACAGGAAAGAAAGTACTTTAAATACCCATGCGAGATATGTCAACACCTTTTTATTTTTCATACATACATTAATTTTTATTCATGATAAAAAGGGTAAGTAATTGATTTTAAAATAATTTACAATGTGTTAAAATCCAACGATTCTGGGCAAATTACACAAATATAAGTCTTTAGATAGTGTCCTATGAACAGGTGAAGTATTTAAGATATAAGAACTTTACAAGGATAAGACGTAAAATATAGATGCGTATAAATATAGATGCAGGTCACAGATTATAAATTATTAGTATTAACAATAGAGACAGTAGTAAAATGCCGTGTACCGCAGAACTAATATGTGTTGGAATTTTTGGGGTAAGTCTATGTTTAGTAGTAGTTTTTGTAATGATAATGATGTCGATTTAAGAATCAAGTAATTGTTATATTTAATTAAATAATGATAAAGATATAAATGATGTTAAACGGATATAATTTGATATATTGCCATTTATTTCGAAGGGGTTTTTCTTTTGGCATCTATGCTATCTCCGAGCATAACATTGAAGAAGTAAAATTAAAATATCTACATATAAATAACGTGATGCGCGTGCTTGGAGCATGGTAGAAGAATACGATAATCATTAAATACACTATTTGGCAGTCTTGTGTAGTCCGAAATAATTCTGATTGAGTTGTTAAGAATACTAGAAAGATTGTTTCCAGTAAAAACAAAACCCTATGAAATTATTCGAACTAATAATACGATTTCTGTAAATTTAGTAATTTTTTTTTTAATTATTTTCTAAAGAATCACAGTGGATAACTGTCGATATTGAATTATTACATATATGCGTGATTAGTGTAGTAAATGTAATTAAGTAAATATTGATTAAATAATAAAAAACATAAGTCATGGACCCGTCTTACCATACAATATGGATCGATTTTTATCATGATTATTTAACACCGATGACAATAGCGATTCGCATCAGTTGGCTTTTTTTATTAAAGATTAGATTATTATTAGATATTTAATTGAAATATATTACAATTATGAATTCATTTACATTTACTTTTGTTTAAGCATATCGATCTTTTATATTAAAATGTTTTAAAACGAAGCTTATAGTATAATACTAGTTAAACACTGCAAGACCATTTGTTTAATATTTATTTGAGTATTACAATTATCAAGATAAAGAGATCTAAGCGGTTTCTGAATAACGAACCTCATCAATTATTTAAAACTAAATTGATGGAATGGGATGCTTTTGTTGTGTTACACTGATAAATCTTACATAGTCCTTTTAGGGATAGTAGATAAATGATTATAATGTGTAACAACAATAATAAATTATTGTTACATACTATCTATGATAAATTTATATTAAAAATATAAATAAAAATTTTAATAGGAAAACATTTGCAAACTGTATTTTTGGGTACTGTTAGTACAATAATTGCAAATATTGATAATATCGTGGGCAGAGGTTCAAAGTCATATTATTACGTCTTTTACGATAAAGAAAACGGTGCAATTGCTTATAAGTATTTACACTTTTAATTATATTATTATATTTTACATCTTACAATCGTTATTTTCATCGTCAGTAGAAAGACGCCCACTGTTGAATATAGGCCTGTCCCGAGCGACCTTATCACGGTTTATCTTTTGGTGGGCCTACCAACACCCAGTAAGACCTGATTGCCTCAAAATTTTTGTTAATTAAAAATTAAATAAAATTCCCTGTTTGCATTACTCTTACATACATATCGTAATGAATTGTTTAAGAGTACAAAACTAGTTTAAACATAAATTCGACACGTATATGTAATATCCATGAATATACAAATGCAGTGCATACATGGTATATAAAAACATTATGATAGATATTTGTGTTAGGTATTCGTAGTTTCTGTATCTGTTGCAATTGTACAATTTAATTACTACTGGGTTATATTAAGTGCGCAGCAATCACAAGTCCAGTTGGCCATCGTATTACTGTCGATTGTAAACAACTAAATATGACTGATTCATCGGTTCGCATTGTATTGAACCATGAAATAGATCAATTATAAATTACTGAGTTTTGCTCGCTTATCAATTTATACTTGAAACCAGTGATTGTATTCGTTACAAAAATACGATAATAAGCTCACACTAGATTCTTCATAGATGGTTGTGTAGGTTGCGTGTATGAAGGGATATATTATTAACGAAATTTTCGACAACTGTCATACATTAAGTCTATTTTAAACTATTTAGGTTAAAACTTGTCTTTGTGATATGGTGTACTGGTATTTAAATCGAAGTAAGTATCTGTTAGTGTGATAATAAAATTTATATGTGGTCAACATATTTCATAACTTGCATGCATGTTTGAAACTTTTCCTATAAAGGATTCATATGAATCGAGAGATAATGTTTCTTAATATGGTACAAGAACTTTATAATGACTTATTACAAATGGTATGAAATGCCATCTCTATGTATGAAAATATCATAAAAAAGCAAAATAAAAAGTAACATTTTTCTTGCGGAATCAGCGGGAGTTAATATAAAAATTTCTGATCAAAATTTCGCTCCACTAGAGTAACATGTTTATTTCGTATCGCTGGTTTAATCATAAATAAATTGACAAACCTATAATAAAAAAGGTTCAAGAAAGTTTATCCGTAAATGTTAAAACCAGAAAGGTTATTTCATTGGTTAATTAAAAACTATATTGCCCACAACTGTATTTAAACAAACTTTATAAATCGTTTTTTAATGTATGTTTATTTTTCCACTAAATCGAATAAATAATATACTAGATAAGCCTATTGGTTTCTCGTTTTTTTTTTAAAGGGAGAGCAAAAATTAACTGTTTATAGATTTAATATTTTGTATATTACCTCGGTACCCCTATAATTTAACTAGCTGATCACCCTTCTAGTACATTCCTAGACGGTGTCTGACATAAACGGGTTTATCTTTCCATACTAATCACTTGATTCACTTCCGTCGATGTCTATAAAGTAACAAAACATTTCCAAATTATTGTAAAAATTTTGCTATAAATTCAAGCTTTATGAAAAATTTTAAATTTGCTCAACACAATTGAGATAACATAATGTTAGACAACAATTATTCATCTTCTTTAATTGATACAAATACTGAGCATGGCTTATTCATAGCGTGTGCAAACTACCAATGCTTGATTGCATAATATTACATAAGCCAACATATTGCAATGTAGTTTTTGTCAATAGCTGAACGTCACGAAACAAAAACAGCGCAATACAACTTTTAGGAAAAGTAGACTTTGATGATCGCGAGGACCGGACCCGTCTAAAACAAATTTTTTGTTGTTAACTTTTTTAATAAGCACAGGAGTCAAGAGAAATAAAAAAAATACTTAATTGGTTAGTGAAAAAACGAAAGAACCTAAGAAATATTTGATGAACAGTTAAGTTTCTGGACAGGTTTACGTTTGCAATGAATTTGAATTAAAGTATTTGTATCAATATATTTTTAACTTTTATTATAAATGCATTGGAGTTATTTCGCGCATTATACAAATGGAGGGATACAGATGCGTTATTCTCACAGTTAAACACGATCACACTTTATTACGTCGTTAGTGCACTAGCTATGTAACAAACAAGTGGGGTGGTTCCTGATCGGAAAGATTCGAGAAAACGGTATAGATTTAATAACAAGAATGATTGATAATTACAAAGGATTAAAATTGTCAACTAATCTAAAGAATACATTTAGTGAGGGATTGAAATATCAGCGTCAAAATGAGTAGGAAAAAAAATATAGATACAATTATTATTGGTCTAATAAAATTTATTAAAAACAAATACTTAATTCGTATGAACCATTGTTAAAAAAAACAATTGATGAACATAAACGTAACAGTAAATTGCTTACAGTGTGTAAGTTCTCAGCAATGTCAAATATACACGTGGTGTGGTTTTATAAGCAAACCTATGATTATGGAAGCCTGAAGTCAAATTTGTTAAAGACGATAGTACTTTGTGTACTTAGCTGATAACAAGAACGAGAATAACAATTCTAGTGAAATTTTAATGTCTATCAAGAAAAACCTTACCTTCAACGTTACTTGTTGACAATGTGAAACATATGTAAATAGTATGAATAGTTAAGCACATAGTGAGATTAAATTGTACGCTTTAATGAATCCATGAACATATTTAATAATATAATAATGTTGTTATTTCGGAGAACGCGTCATTCTTAAAAAATTAAGAAAAAACTCGCGATACGTTCAATGAATATTTTTTGTCAATGGCGTAAAACTGGTAAATAAAACAATTTAAATAGTGTCCATGTCCATAAAGCTGCAGGTCCTGATATTTTTTATTTGCACTGTTAAAGCTTGCTTGCTCAATACTCTAGTTTCAATGTGTGACTAATGTAACACAACAATGCTTTTATGGTAGTATGTCGATAAAAAGGCGTTTACGTTTAATTTAGAATCAAACTTATAACATTCAATGCAATAAGAAAAAAAAAAATAGAGTAAGTAGGTAATGAAAAGTTCGTTAAAATTAAATTCAATGAACAGTGGGTATAAGTGTGTCAATATGTCTATTAATGTGCTATTAGTGGTGCACTCACCTCGTTCTACATATTATCTAAGTTATGCATCCGAACTGCGCACCGATACTATTTAAAACATATACTTGCTAAACGATCATAAAAACAAGTTATAATGACAATAAAAAAATATTCTTTTCCTGCTTACGAAAACAAATAAAATTTTAGTAACGTTCTATTAAATAATTGATATTAATATAAATCTGTCTTTACATATAAAATAATCACAATATTAAATAGCAAAACAGAAAGCTAATTTCCTTGCAATTTTATACTTAAATTTAATTAATGAATTAATATTTGGAAAAACTGTATAACATCAAGTGTCATCTATTACAAGCTGTAAAAATTAATTTAAACTCGCGTGATTGAAAATTAAAATGAAATATATAAATATATCACACCCCCGGTGTAAGTGACAGCCAGTTATGTAAGAATGCAATTTGCCAAGTAAAGCATTTAAAAATTGCATATCGTAAAAAAATATAATACTTTAAGATTAAGACAAGATGAATAGCTTAAACTATATGGTCGACTTTAATCTGCTTATTAAAAAAATAATACCCTGTAATATTTTAAGAAATATATAATTATTTCATTATTCAGCTGATTGAAGCAGCAACGGTTGAAGGATTTATCAATAATTTAAAAATGTGCGTAGTATAGAAAAATAAATAAACATAATAATAGAGCAGAAAATAATCCAATGACATTATGATGAGAGGAAAATTTTATTTATGTAATTGCGTTCTTTTTTTACATAACCATTATAATACTACTGATAAACTAAAACTTCTGTTACATAAAACTGATTCTAGATTACTATAGAAGTGAATTGCATTGACTTATTTCATTCCGTGGCATCTATTCATCATTAATCAAAATGATAATAACCTGATAAGTACAATGAATATGAGTGTATAATTGCTAAATAAATGTTCAGTCTCTCCATTTCATTTTTGTGTGTATAAGAATTATGCAGTCATTTGTTCAATATGAGAAAATTCAAAAAATAGTGTTGATAAGTAACAATTGTTTTTCACGCAAATTAAATGTTGCTTTTTTGTGTTGTATAGGAGGCTAAGTATTAGGAAGCAAGCTTCATCATCCACGGCCTTATGTTACTTAACATAATGTAAAAAGTCGAATCACACCAAAGAGTAAAGTAATAAATTAATGTGATCAGGAGTGTACCTGAAGGACAAGCCTAAGCTCTTAAATATTCGTTTACATAAAAACATTCTAATGCATGAAGTAATTTTTATGTTTTTTTTTATTAATTTTAGTGCACTACATTACTTAAATAGGGTACGTCGTGCTTAAGATTATATGGGGGTTCCGCCACTGCATGTGATATAACTCTCGAAGTCTGTCTGTCGAAAACTTCTAAACGAGCATATTAAATGATACGCTATGCAATTGATCATAATTAAAATAACTTTTACTTCAGGAAAAAGTCTATGTTCGTGTTTTAACGAAGTTGCAGACATCAGCTACATAGTGTAAGATGGACATTTCTATCTACTTATTTTTAACAATACTTATGAAATAGGTATTTTTGCTATTACTCACTGACTATGTGAATCATAAAGGAGGCAAAGACGACTACCCAGCCCCAACCACCGTCCGGAGGCGGCGGCAAGCTCTGCGAGCCCTCCCTTGACGACTCCACCGCCTGTACGTTATTCCCATTCTTTGAGCTCTTCACCACGCCGTGAGACATTGTCGATTGTTTCACCAAAAAATTTCGTCCACACTGATTCTTACACAACGTCTCGCTTCAGTCAGTTAATATGATTTATTTTAACCTTTTATCATAGTATAATGTAC
This sequence comes from Pharmacophagus antenor, assembly GCA_018245475.1. Classification (NCBI taxonomy): domain Eukaryota; kingdom Metazoa; phylum Arthropoda; class Insecta; order Lepidoptera; family Papilionidae; genus Pharmacophagus; species Pharmacophagus antenor. Next base: position 20,180 of record DWQX01000670.1, read on the forward strand.
ATCATTGTATTGATTTCCATATACTATATAAAGTATTCTGTCGATAAGATATCAACGTTACCATATACTCACTAAATATATTAAATATTGTTTAAAAAATCTGTACAGAAATAGAGGCACTTTGGTTTTGTTAGTCTGTTAGAATTATTTACTTAAGGACAGTTTGAACAGGGAAGCGCTATGGTGCTTATGGAAGGGATCGTTTCGTAAAATAAAGTAATATAAATATAAGTAAAGTTAAATAGTCTTTTATGTTTCATCTGTTATCGCAGACCATTCTGTTGTTGCTCTCATCCGAGGTTTGTGACATTTCTTTTTATCTATGTCTGTTTCCGGTTAACTGTCATATTTCGTATGGAATTCCAGCACAAAATCTGTAACAATGTATTAAGCAAATGTAATGACTATTTTAGCTAATTAAATATCAGTAGGACTCATATTACAAAAGGATTAAAGATAAAGAAGTGATTTAAGGGTATAACATTAAAAAAACAAGCATAAAAACCAATGAAAATTTTCTCCAGATATTACCGAAATACATATTTTTATCATAACATTATGTCCATTAAAATTTTCGCGTTTATAAATGGAATATAATGTAACTATTTCGTAAAAACTGAGGGTTTAAATGTTTGGTACAAAGGATCAAAAACGCTCAACATTTCATCCGAGATTTCAACAAATTATTCCGTTATATCATTGTTAATCTTTAGGATAGGAACATAGACGAAGAAGCTCACATTAGTGTACGGCAACGTACAGAAAATCAAGTTGGACATTCGTATAGTATTATCCTACCTCCAAGATTAGACGATATGTATCGGATAAAAATCTTATTGAAACACACTGTTCCAACTGTTCCTAAGCAAATTCGGGGGCTATCTTAAGTGACACACGCACATTTCGATCGATCACTGTTAATAACAAAGACATCGCAGATAACAATCTTTCGTAGTTCAAGTGATTTGTTTGATAACGATAACCAATTTTGTGTCATGAATATTATTGAATTTTCAGTTATCTGTGTAACCTTTGTGCATACTTAACAGTCTACTGCATGTAGTTTTAAAGCAATAAGTAAAAGCTATCGGTACTACGACAAAGTGTCCTAGCCGTCACCTGCCCGCTACTCTAGGCGTGGTAATTTTTTTTATTAAATGATAAAATTAATCCCTCTTGTATGTGTACCAATTTTTGAGTCCATTGACTCATAATAAAAAGTTCCATTGTAATTTGAACCTCATTTTTCATACTTTAGTGTTAAATATTGAAAAACTCTCTCTCTCTCAGTGGACACCACAAAGAACACAATTTTCAAATTTTACAATTGTAGGACCAGCGGTTTAGGCTGTCCGATGATATATAGGTTAGTCAGTTAGTCGGTCATTCAGTGAATCAATAAAGACTGATTTTTCACTTAATATTTATTGATAACTTTTCGGCGTTTTAATTTGTTCGTGTTATCTAAACTACTAAATTATTTTTGTAATTAGTTACACTAAATTAAGATGTTAGTTTTTATTGCATAAATTTATTTTTCGTATAAACGATGTTTTCTATATGTAAACAGACACGAAGTATTATTAGTTATTAGTTTTGTTTGAGAAATTACGTTTTATTTTATATACACCTGTGGCATAAATATAGCCGATCAAATTACTTCATATTTATTATTGTTCCCAAATACATAAATAATTAAAATATTTAATAAAATAAAATTTAAACAATACATAAATATCTATCTCATTTGTCTAACTTTACTAAGTGATCACTTCAATTTGTGATTATACGTATGTATTAAACAATGCTGTAATATATACTGCGGACTATTTGATACCTACAAATTAATAACTGTCAATTTAAATCTTTTTTTTATTTTTCTCGGTCAGTAGGTATTAACTTAAAAATATTCCACTTTCGTATCGGTTTGGAGTAATAAAAAAGGTTATCGACGCGTGTCGTGAACAACAATAATCATTTGTAATTCTGGAGATAGTAAAGGGCAAAGAGATTGTCATGTTTGAAAAGCTGAGTAAAACATGGTTGTTACATCAGTCGCTATAAGTAAAATTTTTTCAACCGTTGCAAAAAAAAAGGTTGATTAACAAATTAATTATTTGATTTTATTATTAACACGTTAATACACGAGAATTGTATTAACGGTACGGCACAATTATTTATGGTGATTCTGTAATTTTGTTTAGGTTAGTATTTAAAAATATATACCTACATACATAGACAGCATTTATATATGATACTTTATAACTTTGCTGATTCATATGAAAAAATTTAAATGATATTATATTTGGAAATCCTAATTTTTCTAGATAATTATCCTCACTGTTGCACAATTATCAAAATCTGTCATTGTCGGCAAACAAATGTGGTGAGTTGTGGGTTTAAAAGCTCAGTTTAAGATTTGGCATAAAGTGTTGTCAGAGAACATTAAAATTCTTCACGAGCCAATTAATTAAAAAGCTAAATATATATCATCATTATCATCATCGGGCACAAAACGTGTTCTGCTGGACGATGCTAATTATTAATGTATTATACTATATCAATATCAATTACTAATAATAGTACGAGGTAAAATGCATCACGTTGGCAAATTAAGCTGATGTTCAAGCCATGTTTGGCTTATTCTGTATAAAAGCTTTATTTTAGAAATTTAAAAGTTTAATTTTTTTTAACGACACAACTTGAAAGAGATCTTCAACAGGTGATAAATGAAATGTCTTGCAATAAAATATTAGATGCGGGATAAAATATAAAATCATGAAGTCCTGCAATGTTTGCACCCTTCATACGGTTCGTACCACCATTATTGGCAGGAAAAATATCTATCTAGAGTTAGTACCCAGATGGCTTCGAACAACAGAGATTTACCACTAGTAAAATTAGTACGTACCGAAACATGATAACTGTACGATCTTTATAAATAAAAGTGAAATTACCAAACGACTCACTATCTGGTATTTGAGATCTCTGTACGATAACAGGTTAATGTTTCGCACTTCTATTCTTGCAAACAATCCGCCTTCATATTATATATATTTGTTCAGATGTATTAGACGTTTAAATTGAGACGTATTTGAATAAATAGTGGTGTATTGTTTATTATTAAAAATAGAAATTGCATCGCAATCTACATCCGATAATGTTCTAATTAGCTGATAATTGATTAAGTAATACGAAAATATAGATGCACCGCATATATACTATTGTGCAGATAACATTTTTAGTTAACGAAAGGCAAACATGCTTAACGAAAGTTGACTGATTGTCAATTGATCAAAGTGTGGGTATTATTGTAATGAGGTAAATTTGTTGCTATAATAAAAATGCATGTATTTAATATTAATGTTTATTTTCGATCGTTCTTTCGGTTTATGACTCATGGAGTGTCAAATTTTAACAATGTACCAGATTGCACTGTAATGCAGGCGTCACGTTAATAAAACAAAGCTTTTTGTGTCAAAAAGCAAATTGCATTTTTATTAAGGAATTTTATATAATTTCGTGTTTTATCTAACCTACCCACTTGTATTAATCGTTAGTGTAATATATATATTATCTATAACTATTTGTGTACTACGAAAGATTAAATACGTATGTTTTATTATTAATTCACTTACGCTTTATATAAAACGAATGTTAAGAATCTGGCGCTAAAAATAAGATTTGGCGACACTTACTACAATGTTTACATGTTTTATTATTCAGACACAAAATAATAGCATATGTGATTAATAACCACTTACATGTTTAAAACACGTTTTTACTTTAACGATTGTTTTATTTATTTGGTAAATAAGCGTGGAGCGACGAGTTTTCACTTTGTAAATTACTCCAAGTCTAAGAACATTCACTTGTATGTAGGAGCGCAGTGCGGAGTACAAAGAACAACGATGCGTATGTACGATCGCTGGCGCGGCCGCAACGTTACTGACAACTAAATAAGCGGATAAGCGAGAAAACCAACGTCGCGCGTACGAAAAATACATTTGTGAACATTTCTGCTACTGCAGAAATACATAAAGGCCATTGTGCATTGCGTGTTATGATTTCTAAACGCATATCTTTCTTTTATTTTTAAACGTTCAATTAGCTAACTTTGATTCCTAATAACGATATCCAATTAGGATATTAAAACGCACAAAGATGAAATGATTAATAATTGTGTAGGTGCATATGAAAATGTCAGTATTAAAGTCTAATTTTACGAAAACATTTAAATATTTGACATTATAAAAAAATATTTTTGACCAGCTAACAGTTTAAATTTTAGATATTGTTAACGTAAGTTTAATTTAACGACTAAACAAAAAGATAAATTGTGGTACTATTATATTTGTATTCTTAATAATATATAAGCTACAATTTAAAAATAAAAAAGTAAAACTATGTAATGGAACAAAAGATTTTTTTTATTATATTTAAATAAATGCGATTAAATCGACTTTCTAACAGAAACATTTTGAAAACTATGGTGCCAGAGATAGAACCAATACAAGCATTAAACTTATATCCACTGTTTTTGTTACGAGGGTTAAAAAGGGAGCATAAGAGTTTCAGAAGCGCCTGAGTGTCTGGGCATTTACCTGCACTTCAGGCTAGACGAAGTATACGTGCGTGCCGGAACCGCAGTCGCTTTTATGTAGCGCCCTAGTGTGTACTGTACTTGCTTATGAATTCGCGAATCAAAAGGACTTTTCAATTCATTGTTTGATACAGAAAACTTATAACCAACGAACTTATAGTTCTGATGATAAGAACGCACGCTATTGGCAATTGCATCATTCTTAATTTTATTTTATTTATCAACCTATTCGTAAGCCACTAGTTTGTATGCACATCAAAATACTCAAATGGAAGCTAATCAAGCATACTTTGTCTGAAAGGTTTATTGTGTCTCTATTTCGTAGGGTTTACGAACGAATATTATTATGCTAGTTAACTTTTATTTTTTAACAACTGAGTTTGAAAAGTTGTTTTAAGTAAGTATTAAGTGACAATTACTTATAAACAAAGAGCCTGAAGTCATGGTCGAGAACAGACTTATTAGAAAGGATATCAACTTCAATGTACTGTGTGCATACTTGTTATCGTTGAGAATTTCAAGTTTTTAAATCAATACATGAAAGCAAATCTGATGAAATTTATATACTTACTATGTGCGCTTTATTTATTAACTTTCAAAAATATATTAATTTGTATACTTCAATCAACATTTTGAAGTACCATCAATGTAAACATAATACAAATAAATGCGGAATATTTTTATGGTGGTTTTAAGATAATTGCGAGGAACCGAAATATTTTTGCAGCTGAATGTTGAACTCTCTTTGTTTCATCATTACGTCAACAAGGCGTGCATTCAAAATATCAGTGAGATGAAATGAATTTTATTTATCTAAAACTTTAACATAATAGTATGTCGTTGTGACTTTTTATTTAGTAGTGAATATTATATAAGCGTACAAAAAGTGCGTGATTCTGTCTTATCCCGTGTCAACTAGACGAATATTAGATAATATTATTTCGTACTTTACTGATTTTGTTTAATTGATAAGCAGTTTATCTCCATTTATAGGTCATATATAGATAATGGACAACGAAGAACGTCTTGGAAGTAGTCGGACGTTATCAAACGGAAGGCTGATAAGGATAGATCGTTTACATACAGAATCTTCCTTACATTGTGTATATGTTGCGGGTTTTTAATTCCACAAACATTTTTTTTTTCTGAAATGTATGGATAGTAAATAAATATGGTTTATTCATATAACGTACACATAAAATAAAAGTACCGTTAACATAAATAGCCCTACATACTTATCGTTAAGGTCGTAACTCAATCGCCTATAAATTGACTCAAGTTTGACTATTTATTGAAGAATATTTAGTTAGGCCATATTACATTTAAGTATGACATAATGTTAAAATTATGCTTTATGCTTAATGAACTGAAATGTGCTTTTTTATTGTATACAGATGATAGATATGATTTACTGGCCATCTATATATATTTGTCAGAAAATAAATTATTGTGTAAAAACAAACTCATAAAACTAGACTCCAGAATCTTAATGTGTTTTATACTCTTCGATGAATTCTCATACCCTTATTAGTATCATCTATTTGTATTTGTGCGGTTGTATTATTACTGGAATTATTGACCCCCAGTGGTCTATTACAATTGGAACTGGAACTGGGTTACAGGGCTACTGTTTATCGGTAACCCGAATACCATTTCGTATGATTAATTGATTTTAATTTACATAAACACATTGAGTTGTTTTCGAGTGTTGATCGATTGCAAAAAACCTAGGAAAATTAAATTTATTCTGACTACTATGTAGAAATTTATGGTCTTTCATACTTATAGTATATATAAATATTTCTGAATAATTATTTGGAACGACTGGCCAGGAATTGTGTTATATGTAAACACGATGATAAGCATTTGTGTTTCGCACAAGGAAGTGAAATTACATATCGAGGATCGAACGCAAATCCGCAAAAAAAACCTCAAAATTTTTAATCATTCCTACAAGGTTATCACACAAGGTTATTCTCGTAAGTAGTTATGTCATAAAGTCAATCGAATCAAATGATAGTTATGCTGATTAAGCATTAAACATCATAAAACTTTTCATTAAACGCTAATCGATTCATGAATGAACAAGTAATGCACGAACGAAATAATGAGGTGAAAGATATCATTCACGCCGACTCTTTGTTTTGTATATTTTTTATAGGCACATGTGAATAATGCGTACTGTGAACATTAAAAATAAATTCGCACAATGAAGCGTTTTAAACGTTTGCGAATGATAATTAGAGCATTATCTTGTTCAATTTGTGTAATATTGTAATGTTCTTAGTTATATTGTTTGTAAAGTTTTTTGTTTTTTATCAAAAACATCTATTTAAATGACTCCGATGCTTAAAGGTCAATGTATTGCGTCAAATAATCGAGGAATGTAAAGAAAACAACTTATGGTCTAAATGTATGTTTATTATGATTTTTTAATTTACACTGGTGGAGATGATTCGGTTTTCGTATTTTTTTTTACAAATAATAGGGCATAAAAAAATTGGAAATCAGCAATGTTAATTTGTAAACAAAATTTTTATAATGCGAAATTTTATACACCATCTGAAATATTAATATACAATAAATTTAAGTATCAAAACACCTGGTTTTGGGTTTATTGGATAACTAAACAAAAAATAAATATCTCCGCTTTAATGTTCCTGTTTAATGTTGTTGTAATCAACACTGTGGGTCATAAAATTGTTGTTGTGACGATTTGAATTGTCATATAAATTTTTAGGGTTTCGCAAAACATCTTAAAAAGGGCTTTGATGTCGACTCAACATTGTGACCTTTGTCGTGAATTGTCCTCATTGGGATAGTCGCTTGTCGAAAGGACCGCTGTTCGAGCCGTCGGAGGTCGACTACTCGTAAATATTCCATCGATAATGCGCACAAGGCTGTTATCAAAGGATGCATAACATGTACCTAAATTACGTGAGAAGTCCTCACATACAAGCGACAACTTAATCCGGGTTGGTTACTTACGAGAATTGTATTTTATTATTACCAGCAAACCGGTTGACGACTTCAACAGAGTCAAGTATTAAATTTTGAACAGGGTGACAACAGCACTAATTCATTTGTGATATTATTTTCGGCCCTTTGTTCTCAAAGTTTATGTGAGGTTTTTTATTAAGAGTTCCATTACATATTAAAATAAAATATGTTGGAAAAAGTAAAAAATGTCATACACAACATTTTTTTCGAGTCAGTATTGTTAAGAATTTTTCACAGACTTAAAACATTTATTGAAACTCAAAAACCATAATAATTCATAATTCCAATTCTTAATTAAGTGCTGTTTACTATTGGAATGTTGGGTTTATGCTTTTAATTACTGTTAACAATTATTTTAATTGAATATTTGCGAAATCAAAACACATTTCTATTTAGCTTCATTATTTCTATTATAACTTATGTAATATCTCGGCGGGCAGCGTCCAAAATCATTCTCCCAATTGAGATCGCGTACTAACAATCCGCGCCCAACGGATAACAGCCTTGTTAATTTAGTCTAATTAGTTAACTTCCGGTTCTTATAAAGCATCATTATTCACATGATTGCGAGTATATACGATTTAATCTACGCGTGGAATGCTCTTTAACTATTAAATAATTTAACATAATAATATAACGTTGTAACTTGCATACTAATAGAAAAAATACTTGTACGTATAGCATTATAATGTTGCAAAAAAATATATTCTTCTTACTAAATTATAAATATTTTGTGCCCTTGATTGTTAACGGAAACTGTTTACGTTCGTAACTTAGATACTCAAGAGTTTGTACTTCAAAACATATTTTAATTTAAAACTATCTTGTTAAGAGAAGAAAAAGGAAAATTAATTCGATGAAATATACAAATGCATGAGGTAACACACAGCGAACGATGTCTTTTTTATTTATTTTTTTAAATAAATTGTAAATTATCACGTTCTGTGAACAACGCGATGTTTATCAATACAATCTGTATACACGCAATTTAGCAGTGTGTGACAAAACACATCACGTCTCAATTTCACTAGGGTTGTCTGACTAAACTTTAAACTCTTTAGACTTATAGCAATAATAAAAAAACATAAAATATATAACTTTTAACATGGTTAAATTATTTATTCAAAATACCTATGTATGGGCTCCAGTGTATGGTGGAGGTGCAAATTGTAGAATTTTAAGTTAATAGAAAAGAGATAAAATATATAGTTATCTTTTTCTATATCTTCGGTTATTCGTCGATCTAGTACGCATTGATATAGTACGCAAACATTTGAAATTATTAATTTTTTTTATCGGTTATGGGCTATCACTTGGCCCCGATGACACCAGATGTTAAGTGACAATAAGGTCATAGATAGTGAAGCATGTCCAGTCAGTTAACTTGTGGATCTTACGTATGACTGTCGGAACACAATTATGATTTTAAATTTTGGAATGTAAAACCACCACTCATCTTTAACGCACCTTGTACGCATTACTAAACTACTGGGCTGCAATGGTCTTACGCTACTAATTATATCTTGTTATGTATAAGAACTATGACCTACTTTAATAGTGTTAGTAATATAAAATTATTTTAGTCCTGCAACCATCTGTTCAACCCTGCAGTGCTTATGGACACAGCAGTAACGTGATTATGAGCGGCTGATTGGTCTCAGCGAACTCGGCAGACTCGCTTAAATTGTTCACTGAATCTAAAAGTAATTTATAAGCAACCTAAGTGTAATACTTTATTGACTTCGTACTGCTGTCGATCGCTTGTAAATAAATCGTTTCGCAAAGTTGGTTTTCGGGACTTTTAGTGTATTCCGTCAATTAGAGAAACATTACGGTTATGACCCAGTTCAGAGTTTGGCCTTATAAAAGCGGTTTGAAAAAAATATGAAATGAAATACGAAAATACCTTTTTTTTCCATTTATTAGATAGCTATTATTGAAATTTTTCTCCCATAATTAGATATTTCTTAAATTTTTATTGATATTAATGATCGCTGCTAATTATACTTTGATTTAACATTACTATACGCCTAACAATTTCAATATGGATTTAAAATACGAATTTAATGTTCATTTTGGATTTTATATGAAGAAAAGACATAAAAAGTGTTTACTTATTTTTAAAATTAAACTAATACAAGACATTGATTGAATCTGAAAAATAATAAGCCATCAATATACATAAATTCAGATTTGTCATTTTACCATAGGACTTACGGTGGGGCATTTATTCATTTGCCGTCAATATTCCGTGTAATAGGACAAAGCAATTTGCTTCATCCTTCATAATGTGACCTGCGAAAGATTGGAATAGTCTGCCGGCGTCAGTTTTTTCGTCCAAATAAGATGTGCGGCTCTTTAAATGAAAAGAGAAAAGGCTTCTTCCAGACTAGAGTGGTTTACCATCATAGATTATATATTCACTTACCTTTAGGCGGGACCGTGTTCAAGCGACTCTGTTTTTTTTTAAAAAACCATCAGGGAATACTTATAATATTACTTACTAAGACTTAACTTCCACATGTTGTTGAATGACAATAAAGTCGAAGATGTGTCCGCTCACAACTATTTCACTGAATATTTAGTACTGTCGGAATGCAGGCGTTATGTCGACAAGCAGAGAAAATTAAGTAGTTCGACGGACTTAAAAAATCGTAAAACTCTCTACTGGTTATATGGCTCCAGATTGTACTAGGTACTTTCATGCTCTAAAGAGTTTGGTTAAATTACTACCGTGGAATAAATGATGTCGATGTTATATGTACTTCGCTTGAACACTGGAGAATCGTTTACGGGTATTGAGACACTCCATCTCAATCTTACGAGATTGCAGTTGTAATTTATTTTTCTATAACATGGACAACTCGTAGCCATATTATATTAAACTGCACTGTAATATATTAAACTATGAATCGTTCACTATATGGTTAAATTTTGTTTAACGTAATAAAGACGTAATGAAGGATGTTTTTATTATTTCTCATCAAGGCATCCCTGCTTCCAAAGGCAAAGGACAAGGCAAAAAGGTAGTGGAATATTTTTAGTTTTAGTGTTTTTTATTTATACGTTGTATTGTATGTAAAGTTGAATTACAAAAAAGCAAACGTACTTAAACGAAACATGAAAACTACTATTTCTGGGGTTTTCTTTGAATACATCGTTATTATTTATAACAGGCAATTTATAGTTTGTTCTTATACGGGATTTCTGAAGAATAAAGTAAAATACATACTTATGTAAAATACTTTTTATCTATTTTATGTCTTATGCCGATCAGATAAAATATTTTAAAACACGTTCTTAGATAAAATAAATATGTATTACTTGTAATTTAATTCCAAGTGATATTTATTTCGTATTAAATTTATAATTAAAGTCTAAGATTAGTGTAAACAGTTCTAATTTAGACATGGATTGTATTATCTATTGTTATAAATTAAATATTGAACAACATTGAAAACCATATGGAAATTATTCTCTATCATATTTTAAATTAGTAATTGCTTTACACCATTGAAAAGCTATGTATAATTTTACATTTTTAGCGTAAAATAAAGTGGTGGGAGTGATTCGAACAGGTGTTCCTGAATAATAATAAATAAAATAAGTTAATATTACAGCCAAAATATATATACTTACCTTGTTCACATAAAGTAGTGTTCTGAGAAATAATTCGAAGTAATCAAATTAATAATTATAAACGTAAAAAACCACTGAATCGATATACACCCTTACATTATTTGTCTCAAAGCCTGTGAACATCGTTTATCAATGAAACATTTATAAAGTTATTTAGTTCCTTGAATGTCTGTGATTGTTATAATATATTTTCGTTTCATAAATGTAAGGAACATAATGATTAGGCCGATATATTGGTTACGTTGAATGCAAACGAAAACGCAGAGCGCTTTGGGCAGCCGACGGCGGGCGACTAAGTGTTCGAAGGCGGGCGGACGTAGCCGCAAACCTACACCGTGTCGTACCGTCACGTTCCTTGGGGTTCCCTGTCTCACCCACTTACGGTTTATATTGAAGTATGAATGAAACGAAAATATGTCAATTTATTTAGCGGCCGGGACCAGACACGCGACTTAGCACATGTACATCACTGAGGTAACGGTGTCACGTTGGCCACCGTTTGATTTGTTAATTGTTCTGTATTAATTTTTTAATGATTATTTCATGCTCACATGTTTTTTCAATGTACAAGTGTTCACAACACTACTAAAGCCGTCTTATAAAATCATTTTGATTTTTTTTATATAACTTTACTATAAATAATAATTTTCCATAGACAATTTTTTTCATCTTTGCATATACTTCCTATCAAATCGATAACAAAATCACTTTATTTCTGATTATAATTAAAGTTGTTTCATTAGTAAACATAGTTTTTTTTTTGGATTATTATTTTGGATTTTTAAGCTTATTTTAAGTAAATATAACAGTATAAAAAGTGTGATAATATATATTTAATAAAAAAAATACGTACATGCAATAATTATTGCTCAAACTTTATAGACCTTAAAATTTATCAAATCTAGCGGCGCAGCGACTGGCTACTAGACTTGTAATACGGAGATTCTAGTTCTAGTCCGAGGCCACATACTCGTGAATAGTGGAGTTTAGATGCTAGTACGGTTTTTAAGAAGTTCCCTACCCAGTTACAACCCAAAATGTCAGTCTGTCGCCAGAACAGAACCCATGTGTCAAACAACAGCGAAGTGTACTGAACGAGTACACTTAACGAAAAATTTTATATTCTTTTGCTAAAAGAAATATTGGGCGTCATGTTCTCTTTTGCTCCTTTAAGTTTTTATTGCGAATAAAAATAAAGAAAAGAACTGTGAAATTGTATTAAATAAATTAAGAATAAAGAAATGAGCACAAAAGAGAATAAATAATTCAGCACTAAATCTGCAAACAATTTTTACTTAATTTAATTTGGTAGGTCCGAAACATTAGATAAAATCTTTGTATGCGAAAACAGTAATACGTGTAAAGAGCAACTGTACAATTTTTTTTTGTGCCCTATGTGATCGATCTAATAGGTATGATATAGTATATATAATTAAAACTTACAATTTACTTTTCTTATACAATATTAATAAAATCGATTATCTTTAATAAATGTTATAAAACTTTGTAAATTTCTAACCGAATGATTAGCTAAACATAAAACATGCACGGTTTCATTACATTCACTAGTGATTGCCCATTCCTGTAAAGCGCTTTGGTGTAGAATGCATAAATTGATTTTTTTATTAATGTGCGCCGTACTAAAACATGTTTGTGGACATTTAAAGGATATGGGGGAAGTGACTATTAATTGGACCGCAGTGTTGTCACAGTTAGAAAATCGTATAGTTGGAGGCGTGCCGACAAATCTGGAGAGGTTTCCATTCAACGTGCAATTCTACAACTATGGCGGGATGTGCAGTGGCAGCATACTCACCAGCATGACTGTTTTGACCGCTGCTCATTGTTTCGATCATAATCGTAACATTGCTGAAATGACAGTATTGTCCAGTGCGTTAGTGGCTTGTTAACCCTTTTTATTGTTTAGATATTAAGAAAAAACTAATTTAATTGCTGGATTAAGCATAAATATCATAGCTTTGGTAATGAATAGAACCAAACTATTGCTATAAGTCAATTTCTAAATAACTTTGTTAACAAAGATTTAGATTGATTATTATAGACAATTTGTAGTTAAATATTACTATGTTATGATATTTTGTTACCCACAAGTAGGACAATTTGTATAAAAAAAAACGTTGAAACAGATATTCACTTATATTCACTCTGAAGAAGCCGAATACTAGTTTAAAATAAGTTCAAATAGCTGCAGACATTTAATATGTAATTTGTTTATTCGAGTCTATAATCCTCAGCGTGATTATTAAACTAAATCGCTAATAATATCATCTTCATTGCGGCAATTCACTGCTGGAGATATGTCTATCCTTAGGAACGCCATTTAACCCGATATTCGGCTATACGAATCCAGTTACTGCCAGCTGCCTTGTCTCTCCATTGGTGATCATTTCTACGGGACATGATTAGCCTATTGCCACTTTAGTTTGTATATTAAAAAGCTATGTGGGTGATACTGGTGGTATATGTATTTTTAAAATGTTACATTTTTCATTGAATGCAGATAGAAATAAATCTTAAATTATTTCTCATCACACAAGTTATCAATTTCAGATTCTCGTTTTACTTTCGATATTCGGGCGAATTCTCACGAAGTATGGGATTTTAAGTTGCACGAAAATTATAACGAATCGAGCGTATTTGCTAATGACATAGCTATCATATTGATTCACGATCAATTCAAATTCGACAGTACTGTTAAAAAGGCGGTCTTATGCGATAATGATAAATGGATGAATGAGAACGAAGTTTTCGAAGCGGTTGGTTGGGGACAAACTGTGGTAAGATAACTAGAGTTTATTAATATTGTTAACTGTCTATAACTAGCAGATTTAGCTGCTTAATGTTTTGACTGATAGTGAATAGTTAACACTTATTTATCTGCAAAAATAAAAATGAGACCTAGGCAACTTAAAGCTACTGTGATGATACGAATAAATAACGTTTCACAAGTGTGCAAAAATACGATAGATGTGGTCAACGTCCTTTGTCTATCTATCTTTTAGGATTATTTTAATATAAATCTTTGTGTAAATGTCATAAGTTTATATGATTGCTATATAAATTTCTTAACAAAATTCTTCGATCTAAAAATGTTTTCTCTTGAATGATTTTTGCTTCTAAGGGGGTATAACAATTAAACATTGATGGGTGTAAATTTTATAGAATTTTGAATTTATGTTTAAAAATACAATGAACACAGTATAAGGGTGAGACATCAAAGAGTGGATTGATGCGAACTTATTTGCGTTTCGTCTCAAAGAAGAACTGCATGATCTATAACAAAGCGGTCTTGAGCTCGGATATGTTTTGCTTGTGGGGCGACGGGATCAGAGACACCTGTAAAGGCGATTCGGGCGGAGGAATATTGTGGAAAAAGTAAGATTAATTTAATATCCCTTTTTTTTTAGTCACATTGTTTTATGAATAAACTATTTAATAATTTTTACCTGAGGTGAGAAATTCTTAATTTGGTATTTATTTTTGTATCTTTTTCAATACAAATCTCATATATTTATATACAGCATCATTTTTAATTTTTTTGCATTTCATCCTATTTTTTCTTAAAAAAGTGTATCTCAAAGTTAGCCTCATAAAAATTCGAAGGAAATCAATATCAGTAGTAAGAGAGTGAAAATAATAAAAATTTACTTTGCACTTGTTAATTTATGCTAGGTTTGTGTAGTTTCGCTTTCTAGTTTTTAGCGACTGGATATAATGCAAGCAAGTAATATTTATTTTTCAGTGTAACAGTTGGTATAGTGTCACACGGCAGCGGCTGCGCAGTCGTCCCGGCGATGTACACCAATGTATTCTACTTCAGAAACTGGATAAAAAGAACTATTAACGAGCTCTACAAAAGATATTGTCTGTTTCATGTAAACTCCCCTCATGTTACATAAAGATACGGGATGTTAAGACTCTAATTATACATTAATTTTATATATAATTGTTCGCATTTAATATCAATAAAATTTAATAACATCGAAACTAATTAGTGTTTGCTCATACGAAGTTTTTTCATTGCGGTTTTTAATCGTATTCACCCCAGGCCATTAACTGTCGACATCGATATAATGTACAATCAAGTTTTACGACACCTTGAAGTAATATCGGCCGCGTTCATTGCTTTCCTACATGTTTCGTTATGTATTAATATTCTTGGAAGGTCTAGAGTTATTACATCACGTTTCCCGAATGAAACTGAAAGTAAAATAATAGGTGGGGAGCCTACTTCGATCGAAAGTCTGCCGTCCACCGCGCAGTTCTTTAATTTCGGATCCCTGTGCTCAGGCACCGTCATCAACAGTTGGTCGATACTGACCGCTGCGCACTGTTTCGATCATAATAAAGACGTTAACGATATGGTTATTCAAGTTGGTGAGTATTATTCGCTATGTTCACTATGTATCAAATGGTTATAACGACTAAAGGCTTAATTTTCTCTGAATCACAATCCGGATTATCATATTGTAAGTATGAATAATTAATACAAGTAGTATTCTCTGCCATTTAAATATTGTTCAGCAATTTTATACTCTAAAAATATCAATTAGAATAACATAAAGAATAAAGTTAAAAAACTTTCTCGCAACCAAACCAAAGCGATGATTACACAAACATTAATCTTCCCATTAATTGAGTATAGCTACGTGTGCTATTACGACGTGAATGCAGAACTTCTCAATAAATATGACCGCCTTCTAAATAAATGCATTCGTTTTATCTTGAACATTCGCAAGTACGATCACGTTTCTTCTTTTCATTCTCAGTTAAAATGGCTACCTATTCGTCAGCGGCAAACTCTGCGTGCACTCAACACCCTGTTTTCTATACGGAACTCTCCTAACTCGCTTTCCTATCTTAGTTCCCACTTTATGTACTTTGATTCCATTCATGATAAAAATCTTTGCTCCGCTAACAATTCCCTACTCTTGTTCCCCTTCCACAGCTCCATTATTGTCCACACTTCCTTTTCCATACAGGCTATTCTTCTCTGAAATGCGCTTCCTCTTGAGATCCGAACAGCAACGAATCAGTACACGTTCAATGTTGAGGTTCGAAAACATCTTCTAAGCAAATTAACTAATTCATCATCATAATATATTGCAGTCTATGTCTATGGTATATATGTATGTGTATGTGTGAGTATTTATATGTTTATACATTTATATTCACTTATTTATGTAATCTTGTATGTTATGTTTTTTATATATGTTTCATATTTATGTTATATTTGTATTTAAAGTAAACCTACCTCATCTCTTCTCCGCATCACAAAAGGTGGACTGGGAGATAATGCCTAAGGCATTATCAGGTCAGCCTACTAAACTTTATGTATAAATAAATAAATAAAGTATTTTTTTTACCTATTTAGTGTATTGTTATCTTAAATCTTTGGAAACCGTATGAAATATGTAGAGACATTTTCAAAAATCGTGAATATATTAAAGCAACCTACTTCATATTTTGCGAATGCTTTTAGGGTACTGAGTAATTCTTCAAATTAGTTTTTTTACGTCTAGAAAAAATGTAGTATTGCAATAACTACGAGTATATTGGAACATTAATGAACGCTGATTTAGGAGTCAGCTTTCTTTTATATAAAACTCTATAATAGATTTTTACAATTTATATCACAGTAATAGCTATAAATCAATATTTTTTGTCTTATATTACTATTGCATTTTAATATATAATCTTGCAATGATGACATTTATTTTGTCTCAACAGGAGCCCGATATGCACACGATTATGATGGCCAAGTTCACAGGATATCGCAATTTGTTATTCATTATAATTACGGCAAAGAAATGCCGCTGGCCTGCGATATAGCTATCATATTTGTCAGTCCTCATATCACATTTGGAACCAAAGTGAAAAAGGCTTTGCTGGTGGCAAGTGGTGATTGGATGAACAAAAAAGAGAAGCATTTTCTTGCATCTGGTTGGGGATGGACGAAAGTAAGTACGTATAATTAAATGTTCCTTTTATTATTTTGTTTCTAAAGACGGTCGATGAGCAAATTAATGTTAAATGACACTTCTATTTCATAAACATCTATATCTTTTAATATCTATCCTTATTCCAACACGGGGGTAGGAGTAATAAGTATTTTCCTTCCATTCATATCATCGTTAATCTTTGCCGTTACTTCACACTCATTCCATTTACCATACATTCCATATTTTCTTCATCCTTCCTCTACCACTACAAGTATATCCATACACTTTCATAAGTTTCTTCGTCACACGGCTTTCATCCTTTCTCATTACGTGAACATCCGTGTGTCGTAAATGTCATATATAATGCCAAACTCTCACTTTTACAGCCATAACTATGCATATGTTATATCTTACGAATATACTTGTTTTTTTTAAGAATTGGCCCAGTTCCAGCTTATACTTAAAGTATAAAATTATATAATAGCTTTACAATAGTGCAGATTGTACCGAATTCCCTTATTCATTATATGACAATTTTTTAATTTAAAATTCTTAACAAGTGTAAAAAAATTTGCGAAGGTTATAGACCAAGTTGCACGTGACAAAAAG